>JAVJIF010012024.1:0-99183 GCA_038442645.1 Agave tequilana | reverse complement strand
TTCTTGTGGGAACAAGTGAGGAGACTAGTGAGTCCAAGAGTTCTAGTGTGAACTCCTTATAGGTGTTGCGGCACCGAGTGATCCGGTAGATCGATTCTAGTGGAAATCCTTCATAGTGTTGAAAGCGGGGACGTTGAGCAAGGGTGCTCGAACCTCGAAACAGATCTCCCGTGTTTGCGATTGCTCTTTCTCTATCTCACTTGTGTTTATATCTTGCATACTAACATTACTTATCTCTTTATAAGCTTGATTTAGTTCTTAATGTCAATTATTTTTCAAGCGTCATTCTTCTTCTCTAATCATGGCTTTCTTCTTCGAGCACCATCGGCTTCTTTCTCCAAACTCGGTGGTCACCATCATGTCATTTGATTCTCTAAGGACTTCTTCTTTGTATGACACAACATCTTCATCATTATTAATGTGCTCCTCCACTTCTTCAATGGATTTGTCACTAGTAGTTGTCTCTTCTTCAATGAATTTGTTATCACCATCAGCTCTTCAACCAGCGGTCATATCTTTTTCGACGAATTTGTCAGCGTCGATTAACTCTTTCACTACTCATCTCTCTCTTTCGACGGATTTATCATTGACCATTTCTTCTCATAAAATACGAATATCCAATCAATGAGGCTTCTTTGTTCAATCATCTCTTCTCCTCCGACTAGTCCCATCTTTTTCCACTGAATTTAAGAATCTCCTAAAACCTCCGCTTTATTGAGTTTAAGGATCTCAAATAAACATGTCTACCATTTTTTTATCAACAGATTTTGCACTATTTTATGTCCATAGTACTTCAAGCGAAAGAGACATTTCGTGAGTTTTTGGGCTCCTCCTTGCATTTGCTAAAGCAACTTATAAGTTCAAACTCTACCTTGCGACACGCGAAAGAGATTCTTCGTGAGTTTTTCGAGTCCACCTTGTGCATTCTAAAGCAATTTATAGGTTCAAAGTCTATCTTGTGACACTCGAAAGAGACTCTTCGTGAATTTTTAGAGTACACCTTGTGCATTCTAAAGCAACTTACAAGCTCAAAGTTTATCTTGCGACACACGAAAGAGTCTCATGTCAAGCTTTAAAAAGTGCTCCATATCAATCGAAATTTCTCTTTCTCCTTCAGAAGATAACTCTCAACTGTTCGACATCTCATTCTCGTCGTTGACGCTCATCCAATATCTCGATGTTATATCCATCACGAATTGCGAGGGAGTATTCAGATACAACTTTTTCGATGATCAGTCTTCAAAGAGTGTCATGAGGGATCAACTTCAATTTTCATATTTTTTTAGCAGATATTTTGCAAAATTTTTTAGATTTTTTTTTTGTTTCATTCAAGCTCACAATTTTTTATCCATCATGAGTTTGCGACAGGGTGTTAAAGACAGTATTAGAATTTAGATTATATAATACTAATTGTATTAAGATTAGAAGTTTTCTTATCATGTAGTTATAAATGCCTATATATTCAAGTATTTTCCTCGTCAATAATATAATCCGATTCAATTATTTCAAAATTCAAGTTTTCAGGACTAACGAAAAAAAAAATGGAAGTAGGTTAGATGCAAATATGATGCTGCGGTGCTATATTGGAGATTGACATTCGGGACCTTACTTCAATTTACTAATGCGTAGAGAGAGAGAGAGAGAGAGAGAGAGAGAGAGAGAGAGCTCTGCTTCTCTATCTTTAGCAAAATTGATAACAGAAACGGGGAGGATCGGAAACCTACTTGTCTGTTTGGTTGTCGTAATTGGCCGTATTCGTAAATCGTAATTGGTAAAGTCTTTTACAATTGTAAATGAGTTACATGCATGTAAGTTTTACGGTGTTTGGTTGGTGAAATAAAGTTGTAAGTGGAAAGTGTATTGTATTTTACGGTGTTTGGTTGGTGAAATAAAGTTGTAAGTGGAAAAGTGTATTGTATTTTACGGTGTTTGGTTGTCGTAATGTGTACGTCGTAAGTGAAAAAGTTGACCACAAAATTAACTATTTGGTGATTTAAAAAGTTTTAATATTGCAAATAATATTAAAAATACTAAATATTAAAAAAAATTTAATATTAATATAAAAAAATAATACAAATTTGCATGACCGCAAAATTAACTGTAACTGGGTTGTAAGTGAGGGTTAATATGGTTGCAAGTGAGTGATAGTTGAGTTGCATAAATCTTTTACGAATTACGGTCCAAACAAACGTCGTAGTTGCAATTAGATTGTAAGTCATTTACGAGTTACGAAATTTTACGCCTTTTACAGCGAAACAAACAGCCCACCAACAATGCAAAGGATACTCCAGTCAGAGAAGGGAAATAAACAAAAACAAAGTAAAGGATACAACATTTATGACAGAATGCAATGAAATTAATTATATCACCCATTTCTCCGTCGGAAATTAATCTACCATCTATAACGCGAGAACGTAGGCGTAGCCAGCCGTGGCCACCGACCACGTTTTCTTTCTTTCTTTCTTTCTTTTAAAGATTTCTTTGAGTGGGTCCGATAGCCTCTTAAATGCGGGGTGTTGTGTTCTGGAACTCTTGAGGGTTTGGGAAACTGCGGGGCTCATCTTGTTATTTTTTAAAAAAGGAATCCTCAATCCTTATTAAAAAAAAAAAAAGAAACTATATGATACAAAAGTTTAATTTTACAAATGAACCATTGTAAGAACTTTAAATTTTGAAAAAAAATTTCTTTTAGCCCTTCAAGAAATGTTTAATCAGTCAAATTTTTTTTACTGTTTAAAACCTTATCAAAAACTCATTTGATCAAGTTTTTTGTGTTTGCAGGTCTTGTCCCCACCAAAGGACAATACGAGATACAATATATTTTTATAATCTGTGTATTACCTTTAAGTTGCCCTGTCTTTTTGCCACCCATTTTCATGAAGTTAGAGACCATGTTGACTTCAATATCTATTATTAACTTGACGAAAATAAGTTAGACATAAACTGAAAAGGGCATGAGTTATAAAATTATTTAGCTTTTGAAAAATAAAATTATGCACAAAAATATAATTTAGTTTTAGTTTGTTAACATAATTAACAATTTATTCATAACATTTGAATATTTAATTATTTATTTTCACTTATTTGATTGTTTATTTTATTAATTTAAAAATGTATATAGTATACTAAAAATAATTTACTTATTACGTAAAGATGTGAGTCTATTAATAATGGTGGATAAAATTCTCCTCCCGGGTCTAGATCGACGTCGCTCCAGATCGATCCGTTATCGGCGGGGAGATCGCGCCCACTTTTACCCCTTCCTGTCTACTTGCGTTTAATTTTTGTCTCTATTATATATTTCTATCCAAATTTACTCTTGTCTACTTTTATATTGTCTACTTTTATATATATATATATATATATATATATATATATATTCAACTTTCTCATGGTCTATCTCAATTGATCAAATAAGCAGCATACAAGAATATATTTGGTCATGGAGAGATTTATAGGTTCGAAAGAGATAAAAATGAAACAGAAAGATTATTATAAAACGAAAATAATTAAATATAAAAGGAAAAAAGATTGAGAAAAATGCTACACCAAAAAATTAAATTAATATCCTCAAAAAATACAAACATCAAACTCCTAATAAATTAAAAGTAACTTCCCCGTCATGAATCAAAAAAATTAGCATCCACAAAAAATAACATTCCATCATGAAATCAAACAAAAATTTTACCTCAAAATCACAAACTAACTTAAACTCACAAACTAACTATAAATCTTCTTTCCAGGTCCAGATCGATTTGCATCAATTTCGGTCTTTTTTATATATTTCTGTCCAACTTTCTCCTTTTATATCCACTTTAGTCAATTTTTCTACTTTTATAAATTTATATCTAGTTTCATCAATTTATGTCTTTTTCTAAATAATTCTGCCCAACTTTTTCCTTTTGTGTCCACTTCAGTCAATTTTTGTCTACTTTTATAAATTTCTATACAAAAACGAAACCAGGAGATTATTATAAAACATAAAATTAAATATGAAAGGAAAAATTGGCGAAAAATGCTACACCAAAAATATCCCCAAAAAAATACAAACACCAGTCTCTCAATAAATTAAAATTAACATCCACAACATGAAATCAAAAAAATTAGCAACCCCACAAAAATTAAAATCCCCATCAAAAAGATCAAAAATCCCCACCACTGATTACGACCACCTTAATCGCCACCATCGTCGCTGATCGCCAACCACCGACACCCCAATCGGCAGTCACCGTAGCTGACTGGCATCACCATCCACGATCACCGACCACCACCACCCCCCAATCGTCAACCACCACCATTGATCACCAATGCCACCCCAATCGCCGACCACTATCTACCACCACCACCGACTGTTGTCGGCGCAGTCGCCACCGCAATTGGTGATCGTTGATAGCTGACTACCACTACCGCCATCCCCAATCGTTGTTCACCGCTATTGACCCTCGATCGTCGACCACCAATACCACCATCCAAAAAGCCAACTACCACTACCGATCACCACCGCCAACTACCACCAATGACAACTGACTATCGATCACCGACTACCATCACTACCACCCCAATCACCAACCAGTCTTCGACCGACTACCGACCGCCCGTGGATGTCGACGTCGCCGCCGAGTACCATCACTACCACCCCCATCACCAGCCACCACTGCCACTTTCACTTCACCTACTATCCCTAACTTCTCACAACCAGGATAGTTTGGGAAAAAAATATATTCACTAATGTTATATTTCAAAAAATATTTTTAATATATCAAACATAAAAATAATTTGCTGACTGAAATCGCTTAATTATACCAAACATAAAAGTGCAATATTCCTAAGAATTTAATGTCTAGGAATTCAATTCTTGAAAAGTAAGAATTCAATTCTTCAATTTTTTATCTGATAACTGTTCTGGTCTTAAAATAATTAAATATTTAATTCAGAAATTTGTTTATTTTCCAATCCATTTGGTACAAAATACTAGGAAAGTCACACGTTTCAATGCATTATATAAAAAGCCTTGGCTGTACTTGAGCTCAACGTTAGTTAGAGATGACAAGTCAGATTTTAACATGCTGTTATAATTGACATCCCATTACACGGCCACCCAATTTGTCTGCAAGAGATCATCAGCAACCCAGTTAGCAGAAAAGAGACGCAAAATGCCTGCAAATAAGATCATAAACAGTACAAGATGACCACTAGAAATATTTGGCGTTCAGCTCCCGCAGAACTCCAGCAAAGGCAGGTCGGTGTTGCTGGCAGATGCAAGATGGATGCCGAGAACCTCGGCGACGTGAAGGCAATAGCTGTACCGACTGGGTGACTAAGTGGGTGCGACAGACCAGGCAAAATGTGGAGATTACTGAAGACTTTCCTCACGAGTTAGTTGACTTAGCAGCAGCTGATGCGAGAGGAGTGAGCTTTGAGAGATTGGTAAGGGCCTTTTATTGCCTTTGGCCACCTCCCGCTTTAAAAAAAAAAAAAAAAACTATAGAATTACAAATTTTGGGAAAAAGACAATGCAAAGAGGAAACTTGACTGCAAAGTCTTTGAAAACCGATCCCAAAATGCCACCTCACAAATTAAACAAATTTACACAACCGCAAAATTTAGATCATTCTGAGAAATGCACGGATAAACATCTTTCCTATTTTAAATACCAAGAATTAATAATGGAGAAAGCTCCATCACGACATACATTAAAATTGTTTGCTTTCATGTCCTGGCTTCTCGAGTAATATACAAGAAACTGTACTTCCCGATCACTGCGATGCACATGGTAGAATTGATGCGAACTGATGACGTCTGCTCTTTGCATATGGTTCTAAAAATGACAAATTTTAGTGTTCATTCTTCTTCGTCATCCTCTTCTTCAGAAGCTTCCCTTAGCCACTACACCCAAATTACCATACAACAATAATGTTGTGTATTAGAACTTTGTAACATTAATGCAAATAACAATGATTTTTTTTAGTGGAGCCTTATCATTAACCACAGTGAAAAATGTGAGAGTTGAGGAAATAAATGAAGATAATGAAAATTGGGGTGTGGCATTATATACACAAATACTTCGGTTGACGACAATCAAAATTCATGCATCAAATCATAGCTCTATTTGTCACCAGTGCTGAAATCCCTCACGTGCAAAGGAGAGAGGCACCAGAGAATAATCGCCAAACACAAGAACAAATAAAAAAGAAAAAAAGAAAAATTAGAACACACAATTTAAGAGGTTCCGCAATTTGTCTACATCCTTGGAGCAAAAGGGGAGAGAGATCTTATTCAATCAGCAGTTACATAATACAATAACATGGGCAATTCTCCCCTTTATATAGGCAGAGAATCCATGAGTTTAAGAAAATCAAAAGATCCAAATTCGGATCAGAAATGAATTTGGAATCAACTTAGGAAACTATCAACCAAGTCTTACGGTTGACCGTCGGTCGACCAGATCCTTCAACGGTCGACCGGGTTGGCCGACCGTTTTTTCCAGTAACTCCGATAGTCTCAGTCGGTCGACCGCCAGGTCGACCGATGCTTCTGCTTCCGCTGCCTTCTTATGTGATGACCGAATGATCGGCCTCAACTTCATGTGCACGTTTCACGGTCAACTGGTCCTCTGTCTTCAGCTAGGAACATAACTTCTTCGCCTTTGAACTCCTATCTCTGTACTCGCATCTCCAATAAGTTAAAAAGTTCTACCATCAAGATTTTATACTCTCCCCACAATTCTCCACCTTGATAAAGATTTCTCAAATCTAAGATAAGCACACCACAGTACCATGTCGATCGGACTTCCATCAGGGCTGGACTAATATGGTTGCCTACGTACCATACATAGGGGATCAAGTCATCAGTAGTTCATCCAAACGAGCTCCATCGAGCTTAAGCGACTGGAAGGATCGGGAGCAACTCCTTGCAATGTGCAAATTTTACTCCTGAAACAACCTTGGTAAGCATATTGGCGGGATTCTCCTTCGTGTGAATTTTCTGTAACTCGGATGTCATCTTCATCAAGAATCTCCCGAACAAAGTGGAATCTGATGTCAATATGCTTCGTCCTTACATGATACACCTAGTTCTTTGCCAAATAGATAGTACTCATGCTATCACAGTTGATCTTCAATAAACCTGATCAATTCTCAAGTCGTCAAGCAACCCTTGAAGCCAAATTGCCACCTTCATAGGCTCCATAGCATATATCGGCCTCCGTAGTAGCCAATGCGACAATAGACTGTAGAATAGAGCGCGCTGACCGATGCTTGAGACAATGTAAACACATATTCCATTGTAAACCGGCGTTTGTCAACGTCTCCAGCATAGTCAGAGAATCAACATATCCGACACACTCCTGCTTACTTGTAGATCCTTTTTAAATACCAAACCAGTACTTATGGTACCTTTGATGTGCCAGAGTATCCACTTTACTGCCTCCCAATGATCCCTGTCGGCTCGTGCCTATATCTATTAACCATTGAGATAACCTGTGACAAATCTGACCATATACACACCATTGCATACATTAAACTACCAATTGCGCTAACATAAGGCACGTGAGTCATGTGCTCACATTCTTCAACAGAAGTAGGAGACGTAGTAGCTTTTAACTTGAAATGAAGAGCCAATGGTATACTTACAGACTTCGTATCACAGTTAATGAACTTCTGCAGTACCTTCTTCAAATACTCCTTTTTTGTCAGGCTAACCTTGCCACTTTTCCGATCTCTTTCAATCTCCATGCCTAACACCTTCTTTGCTTCACCCAGATCCTTCATCTCAATTCGGAAGTAAGTCCTTCAATTTGTCAATTGCGGACTGCTCTTAGAAGCAATGAGCAGATCGTCTACATACAACAGTAGATAGATGTACTCTCCACCCGGTAGCTTATTGTAATACACACATGAGTCATAATCGCTTCGTGTGTACCTGTTCCCTCTTACGAAGTTGTGAAAACGCTTGTACCACTGCCTTGGTGATTGCTTTAATCCATAAAGTGATTTCTTCAGCTTGCATGCCATATGTTCCTTTCCTTCAGTCTTGAACCTCGTTGGCTGAGACATGTAGATCTCTTCAAGATCGCCACGGAGAAAAATGGTCTTCACGTCTAGTTGATCAAGCTCAACTCGTACTATGCCACCAATGCAAGCAAAATCCAAATAGACGAGTGCTTTACAACCGGTGAGAATACCTCATTGTAATCAATGCCTTCTCGCTGAGCGTAGCCTTTAGCTACCAATATGGCTTTGTAGCGTCATCGTGAGATCCATGTTTATTTGCAAACACCCACTTACAACCGACCGCCTTCTTTCCCTTGGGCAATTCTGACAGTTCTCGGTGTCGTTCTTGTGTAGAGAACTTATCTCTTCTATCATGGCACCCTTTCACATCTTTTGGACTCTAAACTGATTTCAGCTTCCCTATATGTAGACGACATCACCTCCTCAACGACTGGGAGAGCGTAAGCCACAATTATATCTGTAGTGAGCCAACTGGGTTTACGTGGATTTTTCTGAGTTCTTCCAACTGCAATGAATTCTTGGACATCACTCATAACCTGTCCTTAATCCTGCCTGCCCTTGATCCATATCATTAGCACCCTGCTCAGCTACATGACCACTATGATGTGTCACAATAGGTATGGTCTCAAATGATACAGATCTTTCTAGAGACGGTGAAGTAGCACCACTCTCCACCTGCTGCGATATCCCTCGGTCGTTTCACTCTCCACCTGCTGAGAGTTTGTAGGCTTCATCATTGAAGCCCCGTCAAATGGGACAGCTCTACTCAAGACAAACTTCTTGTCTTTCGGATCCAAAATTTTGTAGCATTTTACTTTCTTGAATCTTACGAACACACCCTTTCTCGCTCTCGGGCCCAACTTCTCTTCCTTGATATGATAGTAAGCTAGACACTCAAATACCCATAGCAAATCATAATCATGAGCAACTCTTCCTGATCATGCTTCTAAAGGAGTTTTACCTCCTATCGCAGACGAAAGCATCCTATTAACAAGATAGCAAGCATACGCCAATGCATCAGCCAAAAAATATTTTGGTAAATTGGCATTGGATAACATGCATCGAACCTTCTCTAGCAAGGTCTTGTTCATCTTTTCAGCCATCTCGTTTTGTTGCGGTGTTTCCTCTTACTGTGAAGTGCCTTTCTATGCCTTCATCACGACATAGCTATGGGAAAGAATCACTTGTATACTCTCTTTCATTGTCTGAACGGAGTACCTTGATCTTCCTTCCCGTACTCTTCTTCATGTTCTTCTTCCACTCCACAAACAACTCTAGGACTTTCTCTTTGTGCTTCATGATATATACTCAACATCGCCTGGAGTAAATATCAATAAAAAACACAAAGTGGTGGTTACCTCCAATAGATGTCGTCTTGGTAGGTCCCCAAACATCTGTGTGAACATAATCCAGAATCCCCTTGGTGCAATAAGTCGCGGTACCAAATCTCACCTTGATCTTCTTTCCGATGACGCAATATTCACAAAATTTCAATTTGCATGTACTGACACCTTTAGTAAATCTTACTTTGCAAGAGCTTGCAAAGACTTTTCTCCTGCATGTCCGAGCTTCATATGCCAAAGCTGGTTACAATCATCATCTGAATTTGTAGAAGTCATGACTTACCCTGTAATCTTGCTACCCTTCAAATAGTAAAGGTTATTGCGTCAGACGCCCTTCAAAACTACCATCGAGCATCTAGTCATCGTAAGAACACCCTCTCTAACAGATACATCAAGACCTAATGCTTCCAAGGCACCAATAGAAATAAAATTCCTTTTCAATTGAGGTACATACCTTACTTCTTTCAATTCCCGCACCATCCCATAAAACATCTTGATAAGGACTATATATATCCCTTTCATGTTTCATGGACGATCATCACCCATAAACAACAAAATATCCATTTAGCTTCTCAAAGTTAGAAAACAAATCTCTATTGGGACACATGATAGGTAGCTCCTGTATCTAGCATCCACTCAGACTCACCAGAGTACCCAATGGTAGTAGTGACAGAAAAAGAGAATATCATTTGAGTCTGAGTCTGATCCACCTGCCTGTGAAGTACTATCTGATTGGGTACTGATCACCTGAGCGAGATTTGTCTATCTTTGACTTCTTATTCTTATCTTTGATTTTAGGACAATCAATTTTTCAGTGCCCTAACTATTTGCAGAAGGCGCACTGGTTCTTCAGATCTCTAAAACCTGGCCTGAATTTTGATCTCCCACGCTCGCCTTTCCGGATGGAAATTCTACCTCATGTTGTCAACGCCTCTGCTGATGTACTATTGGAAGAAGATTGCTTCTCCTTCCTTCTTACTTCGTAATTTACAAGAACAACAAACACATCATTATAGTTAAGTAATTGTTACCATTAATCAAGGTGAGGACAAAAGTCTCATACTCTTTATCAGGAAGAGAATTCAAAAGAATCAATGTCTTGTCCTCTTCTTCGATATTCACAATCCATATTAACTAGATCTGCAAGAAGTTTGGTGTAGTCATTCATGTGATCAGGAATAGAGAGTCTCTTCTTCAATTGGAAGCAATAAAACCTCCTCTTTAGATGCAGTCGAACTTGACACTCTTCGTCAGATATTTCTTCTCGAGAATCTCCCACATCTTTCTTGCGAACGTCTCATACAACACATGATACTTTATGTCCTGTGTCAGACTAGACCGTATGAGACCACACGTCGTTCGGTTCATCTTATCCAATCTTCCTCAGGAGTCTCCTCTGGTTTTTCTTCCAACCATAGAGTGTTCTCGAGGATTGATGTTGTCAGAGCATCTATCATCTCGTATCTCCACATCCCGAAATTGTTCTTACCATCAAACTTTACTACATCGATCTTCAATGAATGTGGGTTCACGAATTTCATCGTGGACTAACTGTCTCCGGCCATCTCCTCGATAGATTCCTCAAAGTAATGTGAAAAACTATTAGTGAAAACAAATCCAAATAGGCAAAAACAGATCTTTACCTCCGAACGGAACTGCAGTCAGTCTCCAAGTTGATTTGCTCCACCGAATGAAAAACTCCCCGTCGAACCCGGAAAGCTCTAATAGCACTTGCTGAAATCCCTCGTGTGCAGAGGAGAGAGGCACCAGTGAATAGTCGCCAAACGCAAGAACAAATAAAACAAAAAAGAAAGCTAGGACACACGATTTAACGAGGTTCGACAATTTGCCTACGTCCTCGGGGCAAAAAAGGGAGAGATCTTATTCAATCCGCAGTTACAAAATACAATAACGGGGGATAGGCAGAGAATCCATGAGTTTAAGAAAACCAAAAGACCCAAATTCAGATCAGAAACAAATTTGGAATCAACTTAGGATACTGTCTGCCGCGTCTTCGACCAGTCGACCGTTGAAGGTCGACCGGGTCGGCCGACCGATTTTTCCAGTAACTCCTGACAGTCTCAGTCGGTCGACTGTCAGGTCAATCGATGCTTCTACTTCCACTGCCTTCTTCTGTGCTGGCCACCGAACGGTCGGCCGCAACTTCATATGTACGTTTCGTGCATCACCGGCCGACCAATGAGTTAACAAAACTCTAACATCAAGAATTTATACTCTTTCCCCTCAACTATTTTCTTGGATTTCCATTAAATGTCATATAGTTTCATTTATTTTTACTTGTGCATCTACAATAAATTCTAAATAAAGACAATCTTTATTAAAGTTTGGATGAATTAAAAAGTACATTTCAAATCTAATTTCACCATAAAGATTTATTTCATTGCCAATATTACTATTTAAGCAAGTTCAACTCTACAAAGTTCTTTCCTTTTTCTTCATCTTTATCTTTTTCCACTTTTTTTGGAGAATAAAAGTAAGATTTCTAAAGTGAAAAGGTACAATCTTATTAACTCCAAAAGTTCATAAATTAGATATAATTTGCCAGCTTTGACATGCTGCATCAGTATGCCACATACACACATTCAGATCCGGCATACAATGCTATTTCCATTCATAAATAATAAATTAAAAAAACCAGATTTTAGATACATACCATGATAAATTGTTCTGCCTGCTTCACAAAGATCCTGTCAGATTCATCTGCCCCTTCCTTTTCACTTGCCCAGGTAAGTATTGCCTCTTCCGATATTATATCATTCTCATAAAGATGGTTCAGTAACTACAAAAACAGATGTCATTTATACATAATATGAATGAAGAACACCATGTCCTCTAACAGAAGTATGAAAATATTACAAAAAAATGTCAAAATCGGAATCCTTTGAAGGATGTTAAAAGCATGAGTAGCATGGTTGTACTTGGTCCACCAAGAATAGCAGCCAGACCGAATTAATTTATAAGAAGACAAAGAATCAATGTTTTGAAAAACAATTTGTATCCCATTCTTTTACCCATTTTGAGTGCTTTTATCTTTTCGCCAGCTTGGTACGAGGAAGGATGTGGGTCTGCTTTCCCATAGAGACAACAACAGTCGATCCTGACCGAAATTTATACTTTGCTGATGCATAAATCAAAGACTTTATTGGGCAACAGAATGAAAAGAAGCATCGTTTAGACAACCATGAATGTGTCCCTTCCTATATGCTTCATAAAACTCTCAATTAAAAGATACTGAAATGTCTACACATGAGAATGCAAGGAAAATGTGGCTTTAGTATCTATTGTAATTATCTAAACCTGTGTCTTCTATTACAAGCCATAAATTGGACATGCTAGAGCTTAACTAGCTCTTCTAGATGTATAACGTTCCAATTCATATATATAACCTGGAAATTCAAAACCACCCATAATGGGTTTGTTGGGCATTATCAGACATGAGTGGCAAGAGTCAGCCATAATTGCTCCAATTTTTATTTTCTTTATACATCTTCTTAACAGCCATTATAATCAAATAGCTGAGACTTTTCACTTTTTTTTCTTTGAATCTCCCCCAGAATTACAGAATGCATACCAATGAACTCCAATATGAGCAACATCTCTCATAACTCAATAGTTGCACTCAGCTCAATGGTTCTATAAATGCACACTCTGATTTCAGGTTTATTTCAATGCCGATACATAGTTAACTCTGGTGCAGCAAATTATATGAACTCCATTGAAAACATCACCAAATGTTTTTGGTATCAAACAGTTACTTACAGTTGTAAATAAAGGAGAAAAGTCCCTTGCAGTCTCCAAGCACATCTCCTCAAACTTCATTATCACCTCAATCTACATAAGCATTAAATTGAGGTAATAAGAGGAAAAAAGCCAATAAGATCAAGTTGAATAATGTCAAAAAAGAACATACCAATAAATAAAAAAACTTGCCAAATCATTTCTCTTTACTGAGAACATAGTAAAAAGGCAGGAGCATTAAAACAAGTAGAAGATATAATACAAGGCGGAGTTATACATATGAGTTGGGATACTGATGTAGAACATCTATTCACATAGCATTCAAGGGAACCTTGATGAGTGATCAAGTTATCGATGGCTAGGAAACCATTTAACATCCAATTTTTGAGTTGGAAGAGAGTGGAAAGATTTGTACACTAGATAATATTTACAAACTTCTGTGAGCCATCCATCACATACTTCAAATGTCATTTTACAAGTAAAACAATAACATTACATTTTAGCATCATCCAAATCTATGGGATTCATTAATTACTGATTTAGCATGTATAGGACGATGTGAAGCATCAAAGGAGGATGGGTAAAGTGGGAAAAAAAATGCTTCTAGAGTCTTATTTGATCATAGGATACCTATGAAATTGGAGAAAAAATTCTATAGAATGGCTATAAGACCTATTATTCTTTATGCTTCAAAATGTTGGGCAACTAAAAAACATGTCCAAAAGATGAGTGCAACAAAAATGAAAATGTTGAGATGGAGTGGCAATACACAAAGAGATAGGATTCTGTATGAAATTAAAGGTTGATCGTCGAGGATAAAATGAGAGAGAATCAACAGAGATGGCCAGATCATAATGTGTAACACAAGCCAATAAGTGCAGTAATTAGGATATGTTATAGGATCATAGTTAAAGGGACAAAGAGCATGAGACTTGAACGAATTTCGATAGAAGCAATTAAGAAGGATATGTGATGGGAATCACTTTTAGCTGTTTTCTATTGTAGTTTTTTTAGTTGCTTTTATTGTAGGCTTTTATTGTTTAGTCACACATCACTTGTGATGGGAAATTTTTCTTTGTAGTAGACTATTTAAAGAGGCTCAACTCAATGAATAAGGTTAACAATGATGAATTAAAATTTTCAGTTAAAATTTCAAAGTTCTTGAGTTCTTGAGATTGGCGTGTGAGGCTCGTGGTGCAACTACTACTGAATTGCGATAACATGTTAGTTGAATTATTATTTGCTTCTATCTAGTGGTTGCGTCATTGTTTGTCACTTTTCATCATTTTAGAAGTGCATTTTCTTGACATTTAGAACATGAACTTTTTAGGATTATTTTTTTATTTTCATATAGGACATGCATTTCGCTTACTTGAGTCTAGAAAGTTGCATTGCATCCGCTTGATTGTTTGACTTGCATTTGTGTCTACATTGGTGCATGTTTCCACATGAGTTATCAGTATAGGATTTGTGCTAGAGGTGACCATGAGGATAATTGTTGTTGTGATCAACGCCGATACAATAAGAGAGAAACACCTAGTAGAAAATTCGGCAGCAAAAGCGGAAGCGTAAAAGATCTACCACTAATAAGCAATCGAGACAAATCACCACACAACTAAAGAACACCAGATTTAACGTGGCTCGGCAAGAGTGCCTACGTCCACGGAGAGAAGGGGAAAATTTTTATTGAAAACAGAGAAGAAAATATAAGAATTACAAGAATATCTCTCTCACAACTCTCAACGATGGAAATCTCTTGAATTCTTTACTTTCCTTGACTTGCCTTCAAAGGCTACCCCCAAGGGGCTTATATATGCACCTAGGATGGTCCTAATCCAACTCAAACTTCAACAATACAATCAACACCGCCTCAGAGAAAGAAAGAAAGAAACATGAATCTAACTCAAATTGGAAACAGAACCAGAAAAGAAAACTGTCACACTCAATATTAAGTCGACTAATAATGTGCACTAGTCGACTATAAGGGATTATCAGTCGACTACTCTGACAAAAATCCGAGAACCCAACTCTATGTTGCAAGCACTAATCGACTATACCTAAGTATAAGATGACTAGGCTAAAATATAAGTCGAATAATAAGACTTAAAAGTCGACTTATAACATGCACAAGTCTTGTACATGTCCGTGCTTGATCTCTGAAGTTTGTAACACTTCCACCTGAGCCTAAATTCTTCTCTAATGAATATGAGGCACTCAAAATACTAACAATCTCCACCTTGACTTATGTTCATTGAGTCCCTACGTAGAAATTGACCTCCACTTCATTTACTGTGCTTTCTCCCCCCTTTTGTGACTTCACATGACTCCCTCCCAAGAGCTCGTTCTCCACCTTACCTTTGGAGAACCTTGATGAAGTTTAGAGATGTTCTGAACTTCTCCACTGGGATGGTATTCGTCATCATGTCCGTTGGATTCTTCTTTTACACTGATCTTCACCAAGACGATCACCTTGTCATCTACGACCCACTGACGTATCTTATGATATCTCAGATCAATGTGTTTCGTCCGCTTGTGATACATGTAATCCTTTGTAAGATGAATAGCACTCTGATTGTCACAATAAACCCAACTTGAATCCTGCATTATACCAAAAGTCTTGACCAATCCTCTCAACCACAAAACTTCTTTTGATGCCTCAACCCAGCCATGTACTCTGCCTCTGTTGTTGAAAGAGTAATAGTATCTTGCAACTCTGCCTTCCAACTAATGACGCACACAGCTACCATAAACACATAGCATGTCATAGTTCTTCGCTGATCAAGATCTTCTCCATAATCTGCATCATTATGCCTTGTAATACCCTACGCTTCCCTATTTTCAATCTCTCAAACACCAAGCATAGTCTTGCAGTGCCTCATAGATATCATAGCACGCACCTCACAGCTTCTCGATGTTTCTTTTCTGGATTTGACATGAATCAACTTACTGTACTAATTGCATAAGTTAAGTCAGGCCTAGTGCAGATCATAGCATACATGAGTGATCCCACCGCACTAGCATATGGTACTCGAGATATCTCCTTATCCTCTTTCGGTGATTGTGGACACTGCTTAGAGGATAATCTGAAGTCACATGCCAAAGGAGTGGTGGCTGATCTTTCTTCTGGCATATTGAATCATTCCAATACCTTGAGAACATAGTTCATAGTTCCCATGTGACAGCCAAAGTCTGCCTGAGTGTCTGTCTCGAGTGATCTCCATACCTAAAATCTTCTTGGCTTCTCCCAAATTATTCATGTCGATTTCTTTTTTAGCTGAGCTTTAAGCTTCTGAATATGTGTCTTATTTCTTACAGCAATCAACATATCTACATGTAACAGCAAATATGTTAGATCATCATTCTGCTTGAAATAGACAACTGTCATACTCACATCAGTTGTATCTGACTTTGATCATGAAAAAATTGAATCGTTTGTACCACTGCCTAGAAGACTGCTTAAGTCCATAGAGACTTATTTAGAAGACACACCTTGGTTTCTTGTCTTTCCTGAATGTAACATTCAGGTTGCTTCATGTATATCCTCTCCTCCAGCTCACCGTGCAGAAACACTATTTTGACATCTATCTGCTCCAACTCTAAATCAAACTGAGTTACCATCGCAATTAACATCCAAAGAGACGTATGCTTGACTACAGAAGAGAAGATCTCATTCTAGTCAATACCCTCATTCTGAGCATATCCCTTAGCAACTAACTTTGCCTTGTACTGCTCATTGTCTTTCTTGCGAAAGACCAATCCGCAACATATTTCCTTTGAGTCCTTTGGAAGATTTACCAATTTTCATGTTTGATTTCAATCCAAAGACACAATCTCCTCCTCCATGGCTGTAATCCATTTGTCGTGGTCATTTGCCTCGATCGCCTCCTTGTAACTACTAGGATCATTGTTTTTATTACTAATACGAATGAGACATGATCATCTTCCCAGTCATATCTTTTGGTGGCACCGTAATTCTAACTGACCGCCTTAACGGTCTAGATTACTCTTGAGTAGCCTCATGTTCATTTCCATCTGAAGGAGTCCTTTTTTGACCCGTCAGGCCTTTTACAGCTTTCTGAGAACTTAATATCTGAAGCTCCACCTTGTGCTTTATCCTCCGTCTTTGACTTTTCTTGCAACATTGATTCTTTGTCAAAGACCACATCTCTGCTGGTAAAGATGCTCCTTGTCTCAGGATCTCAAAATCTGAAACCCTTGACTCCTTTGGTGAACCCGATGAAGATACACTTCTTAGATTTGGACTCCAGTTTGTTCCTTTTCTGACCATCAACCAAACTATACGCAGGGCAACCGAAAATCTGTAAAGTTGAATAATCTATAGACTCTCCTCGTCATATCTCCTCTTGGATCTGAAGATCAACGGTTGTTGATGGCGACCTATTTACCAGATAACTCACATGATTCACCGCCTCAGACCAAAATCAGTCTGACATGTCAGCCTGTAACCTGATACTGCGGGCACACTTTGTAAGTGTTTAATTCATACACTCTGCTACTCTAATCTGTTCTGGTCACCCTGAAATACATAGTTGGTCTCGATGCCCTTGCCTGCTAAGTAAGCTTTAAATTCCGTGGAGGTATACTCGCCTCCATTGTTGGACCTCAAAACTTTCACCTTTCGCCTCTCTGATTCTCCACCATAGTTTTTCACTACTTAAATTTCTGAAATACTTCTGAATTCTTCTTCAAGAAGTATACCCAAACTCTCTTGGAGAAGTCATCTACGAACATAACATAGTACCTAGCACCCCCATGGATGTTGCTGGCGAAGATCCCCACACATCTGTGTGTCTGGTGCTGTGATGTAGAGAAAGCTCTTCTACGTTGTCTACCCATAATGTAAAATTTACAAAGATCGAGTTTGTAATATTTAATACCTGGTAGAGCACCTTTTTGGTGTAAGACTTGAAGACCTCGCTCGTTCATGTGTCCAAGATGCATGTGCCAAATCCTTGTAGTATCTCTTTCTCCGTTGTAGCTGAAGCATCAACAACAATAATGCTTCCTTCCATCTTGTACAAGTTTGTTGTCCTTTCTCCTTTGAGAATCGTCATGGAGCTCTTGGTAACTTTGATACCTCCATCTGTACTAGAAAACTTCACCCTTGAGCTTCCAAAGCTACAACGAGAGAAGATTATTCCTTAAATCTGAAACGTGACGCACGTTCGTGAAGGCTCGAGTCTGTCCATCAAACATCCTCATACGAATGTTGCCTATGTCAACTGTCTTGCACACGACATTGTTACCCATCAGGACAGAGCCTCTATCATAAGACTTATAAGTACTGACCACTCCATTTTTGGACACATGTGATGTGTGCACCCCGAGTCAAGAAATTAAACATCTGAATACTTACATTTTCCTGACTGAGCTATCAAGACATCACATAAATTCTCATTTGCTTGTTCGATAACCCCAACTTGATCTGACTTTCTACTGGTACTAACCCCATCAGAATTCTTACTGCATTTCTTTTTCAGCATCTCCTTGTATTTCATACAATTCTTATTGATGTGCCCTGATTTCTTGCAAAAATAAGCAAAACTGCTAGAAGCCTATGGATCCCTTTTGGGTCCCCTACTCTTTGATCTCCTCCTCTGGCCGTCGACAACCAGTCCTGAGGCCTCCTCTATAAAATCTGTCTTCATCAACTCATTTTGGAGTATCTGTCTGATATCTTCTAACTCTAAGGCCTCCTTATCATACATGATAGTGGTCGCCAAGTGGTCATAACTTGATAGAAGAGAAGAAGGTAACAAAATAGCTTTATTTTCTTCTCCTAGCTTAACCTCTAGAGCGCTTAAAATCCTATTAAAAGCATTAAGATGTTGTAGAATAGGTGTTTTGTCCTTCATCTGAAGGCTTTATAACTGCTTCTTCATGAAGAGCTGTTGCCCAAAGGCCCATCACTCTAGTTTTGATGATGATCAACTCATGTAGTTATAGTAGTAATGATCTTGTGTTTAATTAGTCTCAGATTTATGATCAAGATCTTAGTTGGTGTTTAGCTTCAATAAAGGATTTAAAGTCAAATTTTGGAGCTAGCACGGTTTGATTCAAGAGCCTATGCATCAAGACCACATCAAGTACTCAAGAGGAGTCTAACTCTTTGGATCAAGTTTAGACCAAGTCAAGAAGATGTGAAGACTTCAAGTGAAGACCTTCAAAATCAAGACTTGAGTCTAGATTTGTTTTGTTAAGATTTTGTTTTTAGATAAAATGTAAATGATAGAATAGTTGGTGGATTGCTCAAGTATACCATATACACACACTCTTGATTTAGATGAGTTTTCATAAAAGAATTTTCATTTTGGAAAAGACTTCTTTTTGACAAAATACTGATTTGGTTTTTGGAGTTTATTATAACCGTTTTAGCGCTTATTGTCAAAAACATAG
The DNA here is from genome assembly GCA_038442645.1 of Agave tequilana. Taxonomy (NCBI): domain Eukaryota; kingdom Viridiplantae; phylum Streptophyta; class Magnoliopsida; order Asparagales; family Asparagaceae; genus Agave; species Agave tequilana. The sequence continues at coordinate 79,652 of JAVJIF010012024.1, read as the reverse complement.
ATATTTCATCTTTTATGTGTAGTGGATCATATCCATACACTCTATGCTTTAAAAGTGTTTAAAATATCTTGTTTTTGTATTTGGAGAAGTTTTGGAAAAAAACAAATTTGGAAAAATACGGTTTTTGTTTTTAGCCAAAATTTCTAAGTTACAAAAATAGTTTAAAATGTTTGTAACATGTCTTGATTTTACTCAAACATGTTTGTTTATCAAAGTATAATATTGAACTTATTTTTGTAGATTTTTCGTGAATTTATGAGATTTTATTTAAGATAAAAAGCCAAGTTTTAAATCCCTAAAAAGACCTGTCCTGGCTTCTGCCGGTCGACCGGACCGGTCGACCGAGCTAAGAGTCGGTCGACCAACGTGCACAGATGTGCACGCCCGTCTGGCAGGAGGGCCAGTCGACCGACCCGGTCGACCGCCAGAGAGCTTCTGCTCTCTGGAAAGCCCCGGTCGACCGTGACGGTCGACCGGCAGAGAGTTCTGCTCTCTGTTCCAGGCCGCGGTCAACCGGGCCGGTCAACCGAGGCTCCAACGGCCAGATTTCTGACCGTTGGCGGTCGACCGGGCCGGTCGACGACAGCCGTCAGGGCTGCTAATTTGGCCCCAACAGCCGTCAGTGGAGGTTCCCTGTGTGGGAAGTCCTGTGTGGACGAGTTAGTGAAAATCCTTCTGTGTGAAGGCGGGGACGTAGAGCTGTGTGCTCGAACATCGAAACATATCTTGGTGTTTGCGATTGATCCACTCTCTCTAACTCTCTCTTACACTGTGCATTGATTCATATTGCCATATCATATACATGCTTGTGTTGTTTGTGTGTGCCCATACTTGTGTTTAACCAAGAGATTTACATAGCACCTCAACTCTTATTTAGAGGAATTCAGAGGAGTTAGTCCAGAGCCCTTCACCGGGAATTCGGCTACACTCGTTGGTTATACTAAGTGTGTTGCATTAAGTTTTTAATTCTGCATTATTGATCATTAGATTAGCCATACACCTATTCACCCACCTCTAGGTGTGTATTTTCAATTGGTATCAGAGCCTACGCTCCTGATATTAGGTTTAACCACCTAGGAGAGTGATCTTGGTTGCTAATCTAGATTTGCATTTGCACACTTATATTGTTTACACACACTCATGGGCTTCATGACCCCACCTATGTTTGATACTTCCAACATTGTTGTTTGGAAGGCTAGGATGTCCATGTACCTAAAAACCCTAGGCTTGCATGTTTTCCTTGCCGCTACCAAGAAATCCTATCTTGGTAATAGCAAGCATATAGAGGCCAATGCACAAGCCCTAATGACACTTAGAAGCACGCTTAACAAAGAATGTCTTTCTATGATTTCTAACTGTGATTCCGCCTTTGCAGTGTGGAAGACATTGACCTTCCCTAAGCTTCAAACGCCAACCATTCCGGAGGATGAATCTAGCGGAGAATCCGAGCAACACTGCTACATAGTCCAAGGGAATGACTCCCTTGAGGTATATTCGGAATTCCAACTAAATGATTGTACTAGTTCTTCCTGCGATGATCATATTGATGCCGATGCTTTAAATGAAGAACTATCAATTGTTTGTGAAAAATTGCTTGAAAAATATAATCTTTTGAAAAAGAAGAGTTTTGGACTAAAAGAAGAAAATAAGGATTTGTGTTCAAAACTTGATTTGGCTTTACAAGAGAAGGTTGAGATTTCAAATGAGTGTGACTCTTTGAAAACCCAACTTGAACTTGTTTTAAATGAAAACAAGATTTTGAAAAATAAAAATGATTGTGAAAATGTTTTGAAGAAAAATGAGACTTTAACTTCAAAACTTGTTTTTGTTTTAAAAGAAAATGACTCTTTGAAAAACAAAATTATTTCTATTTCAAAGGATTTGGACTTGATGTCAAATGAAAATGTTTCTTTGAAAAATGATTTAGATTCTCTTGTTTGCCATGCTAGTGTAGCTTCACATTCTAACTCACCTATTGCATGCACCTCTTCTTCCATGATTGAAAATGATTTTGTATGCTTAAGAAGAGTGTTGAATGTTTAGGCTCCACTTTGAGCCATTGTGCTTTGAACCACACACGTTTGGAATTTATGTTTCGAAAGAAATAAGTTCCTTCTATGCATGCACACAAACCACGACATACACATGCTCCTCACGTTCACACTCATCATACAATGTATGCTCATGTGTACACATGTACACATTGTGGACGTAAGGGTCACTATGATAGGATACATGATTCTAATTTAGCAAATAAATTTGTTTGGGTTAGGAAAGAAGCTAACCCCATGGACCCAAAAGAGTATGGGTACCAAAGAACACTCCCTTTTTATTTGATGTAGGTGTGGGCTCTCACATGACATGAGAGTAATGGTGCCTTGAGGTGAATGCGTTCCGAGCTTAAAGATGACAATTTGGATGCATCACTTTCAAGGGGAGTTTGGTGAGAGGACCACCATGGTTTGGAGATATGGAGATGTGCCCTATTGATTTTGATAACGATCTCTAACTCCCATTTATGTTTACATGCTTTTCATATTATTGATTTTTAGCATGTCTTGTTTTAATGCTCATTATGTCATATGCCATGTTTATTAGTCCTATGACATACATGATTAGTATTTGAGATCACCCATGTTTATATGGACCCATATTTTGTGTTCTCACATTTGTTTAGCAAGTGTGTATATCATAGATCTATGCATGTGCATTTACATAATGATCATATAAGTTTTGTTTTGATGCTTCATGTTTTGATTACATGTTTAGATGTTAGTTTTCATTAAAACTTGGGTATATAGTTGTACAACTAGTGAGGGCAAATAAATTATTATATGTTTGTGCTTAAATACTCATTTGTACCCATTAGATGTACTAGTATAGCCTAGTTTTGATGATTCATACATTTTGACTTGTATTCCATATTTTTGACATGTTTTTCATGTTTTGTTAAACTTCATGTATATGTCTATTTTGTCTAAACTATTAGTTATGCATATACATCCTTGAGCCACTTGCCTTCATGCATATACTTTTGTGGACTCGTTTATGTTTGGATATGTATGTATACTTTAGTTTGTACAAGACATACATATGCCTTGAAGATTAAATTATTTTGATGAAAATTAGATTTTCTTGTTTTTCATATTTTAGGGAATTTCGCATTGAGTTTGATTGCTTATTTTCATGATAATGTGGTTCACATAACTCTTATACACTCACGTTACTTAATGTTTTCTCATGATTTTGTTTTCATGAGTATGATATGTGCCTTATAGATTTTGAGTGTTGATGATCGTGTGACTTACATGTTTTTCATGAAATATATTTTTACTTTATTCCTTACTTGAAGGATTTCATACTAGTTTACAAATTTTTCATATAACTAGTTCGTATTCTTCATATGGTAGTGTTTTCAAACGTGTTATGTTATTTTCAAACTTATTTTTGAAAACCCCTACCCTTCTAAGGGCGGTTGGTTGGGCGACTATGCCTTGTATGCTCATTATTGAAAATCTATTTAAAACATGTGCATGAAATGGGTGGTAGGATGTATGAGTTATACACTTGATCTTATTTTGTTTTCAATTGGTATCATTGTATCTTTTCAATTGGTATCACAATTGACATTCATTTATCTTGTATACTCATATTTTTTATACATGTATGCTTACACTTCAAATAGTATCAATTTCGATTGGTATTTAATTTTCCATACATATATATATGTTTTATTTGTGCTTACTATATCTCTATATCTTTGAGCACAAATTTATGTTATGCTAAGCTTGATCCCTTAAATAATAATTATATTTCAATTGATTATTTTTCAATTGGTATCTTACATAAGGTTATGCATCATTTTGTTTGGCATTTCATAAAGGGGGAGAAAATTAGTTTTGTTTACATTTGGTATTTTACTCCCACACTTTATGTTGAAAAATGATTGAAAAATGATATTGATTTTTTAATTTGGTATCATACGCTCCTAATGAAAATCATTTTCAATTGGTATATGTTTCATTATTTTCAATTGGTATATGTTTCATTTTCAATATTGGTATCAAACATATGAAATTGATATTATTCTCTATTTGGTATCTCTATTGCAAAATGAGTTTAGTGTTTAACCAAAAAGATGGTTTATGTTTTTCAAATTGGTATCAAAAGTGTCAAATATTTTCAATGGGTACTAATTTTTACAATTGGTATCAAGATTACCTATACGTTTATATCTTTCAATTGATATCAAAATTTTTGTTGGTTTGTTCAAAATATTTTGTTTATTTTCAATTGGTATCATGATGTTTCTATGTATACCTTTGCACTAAATTGATATATATTTTTTCAATTGGTATAATAATGTTTTAATTTGATTTCACCCCTTGTTGATTTTTATTTCGAACAAAAAGGGGGAGAACATTATTTTATTGTTTACTTTAACCCCTTTGTTGATGATTGATAAAAAGGGAGAGAAGTATTTTAGTATATATGCATGTTTATTTAAGTTTTTATATTAAAAACATTTGTTTTATGTTTTGTTGATATTGGTATCAAGAGCATAGATATTAGTATCAAGAACATATTTTGTTGTTTTGTTTTGTTGGTATCAAGAGCGTTTATTGAAATTTTTATTGGTATCAAGAGCAATTATTTAAGAACGTGTTTATTTTAAGTTTATATTTTCAATTGGTATTTAAGAACATGTTTATTTTAAAATTTTACTTTTATAGCATTCATTGCATATCTTATTGTTTATTGCTATGCATGAGTTAAGGGGGAGCTTCTTTGAAGCTTAACTTTAATCCATGCATATATAACTCCATGAGTTTTGTCATCATCAAAAAGGGGAGATTGTTGGCCCAGAGGCCTTCAACTCTAGTTTTGATGATGATTAACTCATGTAGTTATAGTTTACTAATAATCTTGTGATATTTAGTTTCATATATTTAACCAAGATATTAGTAAGTGATTAGCTTCAACAAAGGTGTTTTGGAGCTTTCACATGGTGATTCAAGAGCTCGAGCGTCAAGTTCACATCTAGCACTCGGTTGGAGTCAAGCTCGGGGAATCGCGTTTGGATCGAGTCAACTTGGAGACGGTGTTCTACAAGAAGACTTCGATTTGTTTAGTTAAAATTTTGTTTAAATCCATTGTAAAGATTAGATAATGTGATATGGTCAAGTTCACAACACACATGTTTCATGTTTTGGTTTTAATTTTCGGTTTAACCGATCTTGTTTTCATGAATAGATAGAATCAAAAAAAAGTTTACATGATTTAATGTATATTAGATTTGATCTATATACATATATGCTTCATCTATTTAGAAAAACTTATTTTGATAGTCTACTTCATGAGTTTGGAGTTTTGTATTTTGACAAAACTTATTTTTAGATTTAATGTCAAAAACATAGATATAATACCTTTCATGTATTTTGGATTCTATCCATATACTATATGCTTCAAAGTTGTTTAAATATCATATTTTTGTATTTACATGTGTTTTGGAAAAATCGGATTTCCATTTCAAAATTCTATTTTTGAAAAATACAGAATTTGGTTTAAGGCAAATTTTCTAAGTCACAAAAATGATTCAAAGTGTTTGTAACATGTTTTGATTTTTACTCAAACATGTTTGTATTTCAAAGATATAACATGAACTGATTTTTGTGAATTTATGTGATTTTATGGGATTTAATTGATAATAAAAACCCAAGTTTTTAAGACCTGATCTAGCTGGACTGGCTGACTGCCGGTCGACCGTAGCAGTGGGCGGTCGACCGGGCCGGTCGACCGACGTGCACAAAACGTGCACGCAGCCAGGCTGATGGGCCGGTCGACCGCCAGAGCCTCTGCTCTCTAGAAATGGCCTCGGTCGACCGGCAGAGAGCTCTGCTCTCTGTATTAGCTCGGTCGACCGGGCGATCGACCGGTCAGAGAGCCGTTGCTCTCTGGATCCAGTCCCGGTCGACCGGGCGGTCGACCGGTAGGCGCAACGGTCAAAAATTTGACCGTTGGCCGGTCGACCGGCCGGTCGACCGGAAGGGCAAACTGGCCGTTTTCAGCTGCCAACTGGCAGATTTCCAAATGGGTTATAAATACCCCATTTGAGTTGGTTTTTCAACAAGTATCTTTAAGAGCAAAATTTCCATCTTCTCAAGTGTTTTAATACAAGTTTTCAAAAGAGTTTTTAAGCCAAAAGATTTCATCTTTTATTTGTTTTAAAGGGTTGGAAAAATCAAGAAAAGGAGAAGTCTTTGGGATTGTTTTTGATCTTCACTTTATATTCATTCTAGAAGTTTTCCCAAGAGTTTCTTTGTGTTTTTTATTTCCAAACTCTTTATTTCTCATACTTGAGCTTATCATTCTATCCGATCTATAGGATCTTTGTTTTAGTGAGAAAATTAGTTTGTGGTTGTTAGACCACCAAGTTGTATACCTTCCATTGATTGTGATATCCCTCTAGTGAGAGGTGATTGAGTTGTTATCCCTCAAGTGTGAGGTGATTGTGGAAGTGGTGTTTGACTCCCTCTAGTGAGAGGTGGAGATTGTGTTGGAATCCCTCAAGTGTGAGTGATTGATTTGTTGTTGGCTAAGTGCCTATCCCTCTAAGTGTAGAGGTGATTTGTTTTGTGCCTTGCCTTTAAGTGTAGAGGTTGTATTTGTTAGAGAGAGGAGTTGTGTACTCCTAATTGTATTTGCCCCAAATCCTCAGTGGAGGTTCTCTGTGTGGGAAGTCCTGTGTGGACGAGTTAGTGAAAATCCTTCTGTGTGAAGGCGAGGACGTAGAGCTGTGTGCTCGAACCTCGAAACATATCTTGGTGTTTGCGATTGATCCACTTTCTCTAACTCTCTCTCTTACACTGTGCATTGATTCATATTGCCATATCATATACATGCTTGTGTTGTTTGTGTGTGCCCATACTTGTGTTTAACCAAGAGAGATTTACATAGCACATCAACTCTTATTTAGAGGAATTCAGAGGAGTTAGTCCATAGCTCTTCACCGGAAATTCGGCTACACTCGTTGGTTACACTAAGTGTGTTTCATTAAGTTTTTAATTCCGCATTATTGATCATTAGATTAGCCATACACCTATTCACCCCCGCTAGGTGTATTTTCAGTTATTCGCATCTTCCACAATGAGAAGTTGGACTTCCTGTCGAATTCTCCACCTTGAACTTGGTTGTTGTGGTTGTCTTGCTAGTCATTACTTTGATATCAATTGTTGTGATCAACGCCAATACAACAAGAGAAAAACATCGAGTAGAAGACTCGACAACGGAAGCATAAAAGATCTACCACTAGCAAGCAATCGAAACAAATCGCCAACAACCAAAGAACACCAGATTTAACGTGGTTCGGTAAGAGTGCCTACGTCTACCAGGAGGAGAAATTTTATTGAAAACAGAGAAGAAAATACAAAAGTTACAAGAATATCTCTCTCACAACCCTCAATGATGAAAATCTCTTGAAGGCTTTACTTTTCTTGACTTGCCTTCAAAGATCACCCCCCAAGGGTTTATATATGCACCTAGGATGATCCTAATCCAACTCAAACTTCAACAATACAATCAGCACCGCCTCAGAGAAAGAAGAAAATCTAAATCCAACTCAAACTAAAAACAAAATCAGAAAAAAAACTGTCAGACTCGATATTAGTCGACTAATAATGTGCACTACTCGACTATAAGGGATTATCAGTCGACTACTTTGACAAAAATCCGAGAACCCAACTCTTTGTTGCAAGCACTAGTTGATTATACCCAAGTAAAAGTCGACTAATAAGACTTATAAGTCGACTTATAACATGCACAAGTTTTGTACATGCCTGTACTTGATTTCTGAAGTTTGCAACACCTCCATCTGAACCTGAATTCTTCTCCCATGAAGATGAGACACTCAAAATCCTAACAATTGTGTCCATGATTGGCGTGCTCGGAAAGAGAAAATAGCGTGTAAATTTAAGCTAGAAGACCCTACATGTGATGTTTACTATGATCGCAGTGTTTTTAGTGGCTAGCTAATATGGAATGCAATTTTAATTGGTTTGAATTTTCCGAAGCAACTAGAGTCCTATAACTAGGAGGAAACTCGTAGAGTCAGCTAGAACTTACTAAGATTCAATTGTGAGAGATTGTGTGAGACGTAATATTGTATAGAGTATTGGGAAGAGATGAAAGAAAAGCTTAAGGAAAAGTATCTTCCCGAATATTATAAGAACCGTCTCTTAGACCAGTTACACAACCTCCATCAAGGTAATATGTCAGTTTAAGATTACATAGTCAAATTTGAGGATTTAATCCTTCGATGTGATGTGAGAGAACATCATTTTCATACTGTAACTAGATTTGTTTGGGGTTTAAGGTCCAAAATAAGATGTGCTATGATCACTAGCTCTTATGATTTGGACAACGTTGAAGAGGCTTTTGATGTTGCCTTAAAGATAGCTTGACTTTCAAAAAGTTAGTTGATACCAAAGCTCGGTGTTCTAAGTGCGAGGAATATGGACATTATGAAAAGCAGTGCTCATCATAGAGACGATATGTTAGAATTGTGCCTAGTGATAATGTTAATGATTCAAAAGTTGTTGAGGATATCAACATTTTTCTTCAGAAATACTAGCATTATTGAGGATATACTAGTTGATTTCGGTACACTGATTATTGATGAGAATAATGTGTCTTCTGATAACACCAGTGATAACGTGGATGAGATAATCGAGTCTGATATACCTGCAAAACCTAATAATTATTCGAGTTCCCTTGTACTGATTATGGGGTTTGTAGTTGTTCCTACTGAGCTATCTCCCAGTGAGTTATCTGAGTCCCTTGTTATGATCCAAAATGTAATTTCTACTGCTTTTTCTTTCATTGGTTGTATAGAGTTCATCCCTGAGTCCAATTTACCATTAGCGGGGCCCGATGTATGTCATCCTAGGCATCCCATATATCTTATTTTCCCATTGCTAGGAGTTATGCTTAGAGTGCCTACCGCATTGCATTTGCCTGTTGCACATGATGATGATATCACTAGACAGTTAGCAAATTGTGATGAAAACTATAATTTTTATGTATATTATTATAGTATGTTGCAGAAATTTGCAGTTGACAGTGAGATGATTGTTATGAGTCACTCTGAGTGTGAGGAAGTCATATGCTTAGCGCATAAGTTCCCCTAGAGTTCTGAGGATGCTTGTTCTCATGACTGATGAGTTGGACATCTCATGTGATCCTGGTATCAGCTTTGTATTCAGCAGAGATGATGTGCCTCTGTCTACTATATATGCCTTGACTGAGCTACCATCTTTTACAGTCGACCCATAACGGAGACCAGCTCTACCTCCACTTGCTGTCATGGTCACCACCTTGGCCCGATTGAGATGCTTCGTGAAGGGAGCCTTCACTCGACACGGTCAAATTTCTCCCAACTCAGGGAAAATGATGAGAACATAACACCACTTGCTAGTTTGTTTTATGTCAGTTTATTTTTGAGTTTAGTGATTTTTTTTATTTTTTTATTTAGTACCACATCAGTTATATCCGAGAATCAGACTTTCGTAAAGCCTATAAATAGGCCCCAGACTTCTTTTATTATCAAAAAATGATGAATTAAAAACCCTTTCAATTTAAATTTTATGAGCCTTCAGTTCTTAAGATTGGAGTGTAAGCTTGTGGCGTAAGGGGTGTGAAACTCGTGATGCAAGGGTGCGAAGAACAAATTTATCCTCCTTTCTTTTCTCCTTTTCTGAAACCCTAAGTTTCTTTCTATTTCTTTCTTTTAAACCATAGTTCCCAAATTGTAGTTTGAAGGTGATTGCGGTCCATCCTGTTTTACATCAAAAACTGTGCTAATAAGTAATAAATTTCAAACTCGAACCCTCTTTTGGTCCTAGTCCCGAAGCTAGGAACTTGTCAAGAAGAGGGTTGATGTTGGGTTGACAACCAATTATAAAACCTTATCAGATCTGGTCCAGAGACAAGTGTTCCATAGACATCCACACAGTAGTCAGGAAAAGATTTTGATGATGATGAAATAGGTAACAGAATATAACTCCAATGTATAACAAGATTTCAGTAGTAAAGGGAAACAGACATGAAAGATTTCAGTGTTAGGATTGTGTCTCGTATCCGGTTTAGCATCCAAGTGGGTTTTGTGCCCAATGGGTCTTTTGAGCTGGGATCACTTAGTGATGTTGATTACCACTAAGTTATGGGTAGTGCTAAAGTTTCTTTGTAGCAGTATATATAATCTCTCATAGGTTAGATGAGATGTGACTTTGGAAAACGATATGAATCAATGGGATGAGAGGAAGAGGGTGAGGCGAGAGAAATTTGGTCTATTGTACTCTTGTAATTGTTCCTTTCTCATAATGGATTTTTACATCGATGATGTCCCGTGGATGTAGGCCGGATTTGGCCGAATCACGTTAAATCTTGTGTCCTTCTTCTTGTATTTGTTATTTTTCTCATCTTGTGTGCTCCAGAACTCAATCCCCAACAATCAGTCCATTCAGATATTGAAGAAGATTTGTGAAATAGCATGTGAAATTACTTTTCCTCCTAAACTGTTGGAATCCATAGCATTTTTTTTGCATGTTTCTCAATCCAAATACTAATTTAAAGTGTCTATTCTTAGATGCATATATCACCACCAATCATTTCGATCCTATATAACCCAAACCATATGTATAATCGAGCTGTTATTCAACTCTTTGGGAGTGTGTTCTATTTGACGTTTTTGCTTTCGTTGTGCCTGAAGGCCTTAGATTTTTACAGCAACGCCCTACTGCAAATCCCAATTCCTCCGACACCCCTCTTATAGAACTTTCCTGGGTCCCAGAGTTTTAGATGGACTGATGCTCCTTTGATGCACAAGCTTGATATGTTTTTCCTACATATCAACTATGCCTTCTTGGATTTATTGAAAGTCAGGTCAAAGTCAGTAGACCACCACTTTTATTTTAACGAGAAAAGGCAAAGATGACGGTGGTGCAGATTGATGAGGACAATCCAAAATGATATATACTTTGATGTTGCTTAGTAAATCAGTAAGGTATCTTTGAAATATTTAATTTTATAAATCAAGGTTTAGAAACTGTTAAAAGTAATTAAAGCTATGAGATCCAATGGGGACGGTCAACACAGTAGTATCTTAATTGTTCAGATGCACCAGATTCATTTAAAATGAGTTCGACAGTTAAAGATCAGTGGTTCCACAAGCTTCCCATCACTACTCATGTTTCACTCACAAGACTAAAGGAATTGTGTTACACGTCCACTTTCTGATCATCCTAAATTCTACATATAAAATAATTTTCTAAATTTAAAAAATAAAGATAGATACATAAAGACCACTTCTAACAAAGAACCAATGGTGAGCAAGACATTGCATCTATACAAATTAGATTAACTGCCTTGAATAATTGATGAAATTGAAATTATTGAACTTTAATACCGCAATAATTACTAAAAAAGATAAAAGGATTGGAACTGAAAAATAATAGTATCATACCTCCTCGTCCTTGGTTCTAAGGTAATTCTTCAGAAGATCCTTCCACGTGCTAATTTCCTTGGTAGTATTTGAACATAGCTCCTCTAAAAGTAAGACAAAATTTCATAATGATTATTGACAGTCAAAATATAATTCAACAGGAATCAGAACAATATCTACAACTGATATTCAGAATCTCTTTAATGCTAGGCACATATATAAATGAGTAGATCCAAAGGATAGCAATCTATTTATGCACAATAAACTGGCCTTAGTAAAAAGTCTCATGGAATATGTTTACACCTCTGGTCATTTTCATTGATGAAAGTACTACTAAGAGATAGTAGCCTCCACCAAAGTCCTAGCTCATTGACCTTAAAAATAGTATTAAGACAACATTATCCAGAAGTGCAGAAAATCGGGTGTCATGCAGAGCCAAGTGCTATTTACATAATGGTGTAATGGGAGCCTCTATAATCCCACTTTGATGAACAAGTGGGTACATCGGGCAAGAAAGCAACACCATGAACGAGGGGAGTATGCCATGATCCAAAAGTATATAGTCCTCATAGGATATGCACAAAAAGTGATTGGTAGAAACTATAATTCTAATGAACTCAAAATTAATTGTAGCTACCAGTTTTTAGCAAGAAACAGTGGAAAAGGCAGTAGTTAAATGTGCAAGGGAAGGAGTTGTACATGGTTTGACACCCTTATATACGGTATATATCCACCAATCTAAGGGTATGAATATTTATAAACAACTTTATATCTGCCCAGTGGCCATTCAATTTATCAAAAACTAGCAATGACAAATGTATATTTTACGCGCGCACGCGCACACACTATTTTTGAGCACATACCATTCACCTGAAAAGTGACATTATTTATTTTGATAACAATGTTAGCAATGGTTTTGTGAGAACCATAAAAATCTAAGATATGAATTTATGATGGATTTTAGAAATTCAAATTAGATTAAGAGTTTAATTTGATGTCTTTCTTTAAATTTTATTTACATGTATTTTTATTCTATGTGATAATATTTGATAAAACTCAATAGAAACTTTAAATATACTCAAAGATTGAGAAAAAAGGTTTTACTATCCAATATGAATTTGTTAATAAAAATAAATTGAGCATCAGGATTTTTCTAAATTAAAATAATTTATTAAAATTTATTCAAATACTCTAGCTTATCATATTAATCATTAACAAATTATAATTCTATTTACTTTCTCGAACTGAAATTAAATGAATCTCCAATTAGAAATTAGAACAATTTGATTGGGATTCTCAAAAAAAATTGATTATATCAAATTAGAATTTCAATTAATAAAAAAAAGCAAACAAGTTATAATAACAACTTAATAAGGATTATAAAAAGAAAGTCCATGACATTAGAATCTCAATTTAATAAATACCTTAAATTATAATATTGATGACAGAAGCTAATTTCCTAATTAATTGTATTTGGTAACTTAGAGGTTAAATTTGTTTAGTCTTTGAGTAATTTAAAATTCATATTAAAACCTAAGCATATATTTAAATCAATTTTTGTTTTGCTAACTATAGCTAAAATTTATCAAAATTTAATTTAAATCTTAAGAAATATAATCAGGCCGTCCCCTATTTAGTACTTTCCTAGGAATAATTGAAATCTCTACTTTGAAATTAGACTCACAATTAAAAAAATTGATCATCACAAAATCATAATTTCAGTTTAGTTAAGGAAACTACCAAATTATAAATCAACTTAATTAGCATCTATCCTATTAAATTAGAATCTTAACTTAATAAGATTTCAAAATAGGAGACATATACATGACTGACGCTAAAGAGCTGTTAAATTAAAATTTGATAAATTAGACACTTGAAAATTTTATTAAAATCTATTCATTTTAAGCATAGATTGAAATTATCTGCTTCTAATTTAAATCTTAAGAAATATAATTAAACTTTTTCATATTTAAGCATTGACAAATGATATTCTATTTACCTTCTTACCCTACTAAAGTTTAGTCTAATATAATTAGGATTTTTAACAGAATCTCTAATTAAATAATAGACTCAATTTAACTAGAATTCCCTTAGAAAAATAGGTTTGCATAATAGTAGAATTCCAGTTTAAATAAAAAACCCATCAAATTAAAATATCAACTAATTAAGATTATACTAGATGAAGCCTATCAAATTAGAATCTCAAATTTAATAACAGAACAATATAGATTATCATGCTAATTAATTGCAAATTGGTAAACTAGATACTTAAAAAACTTAATTTTATATAATTTATAACTCATATCATATCTATTTTTTAGCATATTAAATATAAATCTATAAATAACCAAATCTTTATTTAGAATTAAACATTCAACTTATTTAAGATATCTCTATCAAAACAAAGTTTCAGTTTAAATTAAAAGACAATCCATTAAATTAGAATATCAACTTAATTAGGATTCTAATAATGATGCTATCAAGTTAGAATCTCAATTTAATCAGGATTTAAAAATAATATATAGTTAATAAACCAAAAAATAGCTAATTACCAAAATACCTTAATAGTTATAAGAGAGGGAGAGGGGGACATGGCACCTAAACTATTTACATTTAAGATTACTTATAGATTTCTACATAGTGTACCCTTAGGCTAAACCCGCTGACCGATCTGCCCAAAACCTGGCATGGCAAAGACAGGCAGAAAACTCCAGTTCAAGTACGAAATGTGCCAAAAACACGCCAGCCTGGGCGTCTGGATGCCAATACCTTGTGAAATTCACACCCCCCCCCCCCCCTAAAAAAAAAAAAAAAAAAAAAAAACACACCTCTCACTGAACATGTTTTTATGCGGTCAACTATCTCTATACATATAGCTAATTGAATCAAAACCTCAACATTGGATATCCATGCACCATTCTCATGATGGCTCATGGCTCCCCCTCAAATGTCTCTGTGTGTTTGTTTATGCACACATGCATATAACTAACTGTATCCATGTAAGCTTACATGCTTATAGCTAGCACTAACAACGCCTTAATATTTGATATCCATGCATTGTCTCAAGGTAACTCCGTACACACAGAACATATGAACCTGGCAAGAAAGGTCAACCAAGAAAGAACCTACTTGCAGATGAATGAGGAGAATCATAAGCTGATTTCATGATAGAATAAAACAATGCCCCGGCACAATCTGCATGAGACATGTTGTACGACAACCTGAAGAAATTTTGAAATACACAGTTGTCAAATATTACAGTTAATTAAGCAAATTAAATAATAGAGAAGTACATAGGTAGTTTAAGGCAGTTCGATAACAATACCAACCACATTTACTTGAGTCTAATTCAGAAAGTAATACAAATAAAGAGGAAACGTTGTGGCAAATTCAATGGAACAGCTAATCCATTTCCACTGTGATATCAAATTGCATTTAACATTCCTCTATTGCGAAAAAAAAATTGAAGTATGAGCATATAGATGTCGATATTCAGAAATGCAATCATCATATTATGGAAAAGAAAATGCTCTTACAAGTAAAAGAAGGCCATGCATAATATGTTACCATACACAGATTTTGATTTGGAACATGAACAAGTAACAGTAGTAGAGAAGATATTAGAAAACAATCAGGCAGTACAAATATAGAAGAGTACCAGAAATGATCTATTTGTCTATTGTAGTATTGTGAAAGTGCATATATTTGCCAAAGAAAAGGATCTTAGATAAACAGGGATTTCCGTTAAGGGGCATCTTCTGTGACAGAGATAATGAAAAAAGGGTGTGCTTTCGCTTGAGATGACCACCCAGGTCTCAAAAAAAAAAAAAAAAACACCTAATGAGCTGCTATCCAAGTGATCAGTGATTCCCACAGATTAAATGCAATAGCACTTGCGTTTAAGGATTTAGCAAATTCAATCTAGACATTTATATTGATTAAAAGAAAAGCATTAAATTAGTCAATGTTATAATCCACCAAATAGAACACTATAGTTCTTTGAATAATTCATCAGTGCCCCAGCTCCAGCTTCCAGTCATCTTCCGAAAACCAAAACTTCCCAGCACCAATAATAACAAAGTCATAATAACCCACATTTCAGACTTCTCTGACAATCACCATTTTTTTAAGAACGGTATGAGACATGAAGAATAAGTGCCTATCGCCTTAGGTATGATGCGCAAGGCAAGGTGATCACCTCACTGAAGTATGACATTAAGTTTCTAGGCATAATTTGACCAATTCAAATGGTCTCATTCTATTATTCCCCTTTTACAGGTTGACCGAATATAGAAGGGGAATTCACAGCCTACGCATCACAGATTTGGCTGCACTGCCAAAGGATAAGAAACTAGTTTGATAAGACAGAAAAGAAAAAGAAAAAGGAATGACAAGAAGAGTTGAAGATGGAGGGGGGACCTGAAAAAACTTTTAAGAAAAAAGAGAATGGAAAGGGAAAGTCTGCAAGACAGCTGACCAGATTGCATGATGCGGCAGAAGAGATCTCATATGATGAATGGAAAAATTCATGTGTTACTAGCTGTGAAGCTTGAAATGACAGGCTAGAGAGTGGGTTTCAATGTTGGCAGAATGAGCATAGGTTAATAGGTTAAATTCAATTTCTCCTGCAACCCAGACCAGCAATCCATTTCAGAGCAGAGGCCACATGCCTCAAACATCTTGAGCACTCCGATGAGGTGCAACCATCCACCCTGGAGAAGTGCCCCTCCTGTGGATGAGGCAAGGCGATTTGCTTCCATGCCACACCATGTCATGCAGACAATGTGCCTCATTCACCTCAGACTAAACTACAACATTCCTTTCAACACCCTGCCTTTCTACTTAAAAAGTCTCCTTTAATGATCAAATTTTCAATAGTAAACATGAGGCAAAAGGGAGATAATGATTGATGTAATTGTTTTCTGCTAGTACAAAAATTTTCTATAGCATGGTTTCTTTTTCTTTCTTTCTTCTTCTGTCTTTGTTTTTTATTTTATCTTTCTCCATGATATTATCACCTTAGGTGATCACATTATACAAACGTTTGAGAACTCAGTTTTAGTTCCAGTTTTGGTCTATTTAAATATAGCAGTTTCAACTAGTTTCAGTAGTTCCCTGAGTTCTGATTGTAGTTTCAATTTGGTTTATTTAGTGTTAATTCATTTTTTTTGTATATATGTGTGTTTATTTATATATACATATACATACATACATACATATATATACATACATATACATACATATATGTGTGTGTGAGTGTGTAGTGTGTAGATAGCTTAAAAACTATCAAGAAATTAAAGATAATATGTCCAATTTAACTTTTATCACCAAGTTAAACGAGAAGCTGTAAATTTACAGGTCAAGTGGATATAAATGGGTTTCAGGTTTAAATACCTAAATCCATTTAAAATGAACCTGAACTACTATTAAATCTTAGTTAATTGGGTTTGGATTTTGAAAACAAAACCCACTTGAATATTAGTGGACTATCCTATAAGTCTATAACCTAGCCCACTAACTGCCAAGAGTAGAGTCCAAGACCCTCGTTGACGCAGCCTCCTGTTTGCTGCTGAGCAAAATCAGATTGATTTGCTTGATTCAGAAGCGCGCCTCCAAGCAACGGACTGAAGCAACAAGTGAGGTCTGGAGGCGAGCAACAGGTGCGTGCTTCCCTGTCCTGACCCCCTGCCCCCCCCCCCCCCCCCCCAAAAAAAAAAAAAAAAATGAAAATGGAAAGAAAAAAACACAAACACATCGCCCAGTTTTATAGCTTTACTTGTGTGCTCTTCAAGACTTCATGATTCAAATTTTATCATCACTATTAATTGACTTTGTTTTGTTTGTTTAACTTATTGATTAGTTAGTTAACCTAATTAGAAGTCATATTGCTATATGTTATTAGGAGTTATGTTTGTATTATGAGTTGTAATTGTATTCGCTTATAATGATAATACAAATAGAGAACTCAAACTCTCCATCTTTTCCTCTCAAATTCTGATATGATATCATAGCCAAAACTCTAGCCCTAGTTTTTCTTGCTTTTCTTAAAAAAAAAGTTACTTTCATCATGAACAGTATCCGCTGGATAATGTTCAAATAAGAAAAAAGAAAAGGGTATTCAGCCACTTCTCCATCAGATCTGCCCATGTTGTGTCACACTCTCTTCATCAACTGTGCTGCCCTGAAATCTTCTTGCCACCTCTCTGCAGTTGACGTTGACACCTCTGTGTTACTGTCTCTATTGTGCTCTGCTATTGCCACATCTGCATATCCTCTAGCTTCATAAGGGGGGGAAGCCTCTAATCGACATAAGGACTCACTTCCAGCTACGTGTTGCTGCTACCAGTTCATATTGTTGTTGCATGTTCTTGTTGCTGCTACTATCGGCTAATCAACATCTACATCCATTCCTGCTACTGTTGCTACATGTTTCTATTGTGTACTGCTACTTACCTGAGCCACTTATTGTTGTTTCCAGTCAACTCTGTAAGCTACAATTGTCTTCTTTGCATGATTTTCAGCACTTGCTGACCACCCCTGTATCTTTTATGGCCATCACAGATCTTCTATGGCCGTTGTTATGACTCAACCAACAGATGAACATCATCTACAACATCTCTACTCCTCTATCGACAATCATGATACTCTACAGATCTCTTTGCAGTTATCTAATTTCTCTTTTGCGTCATTTACTACTATTCAGCGTTGTTGATCCGCTGATTTTGAGTGTGGTATGAAATAATTTATAGATACTTTCCATGTTCATATTCTGTCGTTGAACATTCAAAAACTACCTTGCCATCTCTTTCTACTGAGATACTGTCAAATCTTCTCATTTTTATTGAGTTTAAGGATCTTTCAAAATATCATCTTTTATTGGGTTTGAGGATCACTAAAACCTCTTTCACTGAGTTTAGGAATCTTTAAAATCTTAATTCTATTCAAGAATATGAATACAACCTTTTGTATAGTCTTTCTCTAAGTGTTTGGTTCCACTTAGATTTGGTTCACTTCGGTTTGCACCTTCGGTATCAGCATCATTGATTCAGCTGATTAGCATCAACATTAAGAATTTTATTTTTATTAAGGAAAATTTTGTTTAAGAGATGTTATACTGGTCTTTGTAACAAGCTGAGTATGATTGTATCCATGCTCTAACTTGAGGAAGAGTGTTAAACTCTTTGATTATTTAGTTACCTAATTAGGAATCATATTGTTATATGTTATTAGGAGTCCTACTTATATTGTGAGTTGTAAATGTATTTACCTATAAATAAGATTATAGAGAGAGGACTCATAAACTCTCTTGTATCTTTTTCTCTCAAATTCTAATATGATTTTTATTAATATTTTACATTATTAAGTGTCTTTTATGCACTGTTATTTAGGTTCGAATAGGTTTAAAGATCGGCACCCTTCAAAACAGATCCTATTAATTGACTTTGTTTTGGTTTATTATTAATATTTTGCAGTATCAACTGTCTTTTATGCACTGTTAATTAGGTTTCAATAGGAATCGGTTCTTTTAAGGATCAGTACCCTTCAAAACCGATCTGATACGGCCAAAACTAAAACATTCGAGAAACCGCAAACCTTGTCGTGCCAACCCCCCCCCCCCCCCCCCCCCCCCCACACACACACACACAAAAAAAAGAAGACACACACGACACGGAAAGAAAAAAGAACTTTCCCTTTCCCCCACTTCTCCTCTTACAACCACAGGCCAGAGGGTTGGTATTTACATTACGAATGAAAAACTTTACTAAAATTTTGGGATGAGCATGAAAACAGTTTCAAACGCTCATAATTAATAGATTTCCATGCAAGCAAAACTCATCAATACTGAGCCCAAATTCAGATATCATTTCACCAGTGAAGCCGAGCGGGTGACAATTATACTTTGGTATGGATATATGTTGCTTGCAAGAGGGAAAAGATTGCAGCAGCACCAAGAACAAAGAATATGGTGATGCTGTTTGCAAGAGGGAAAAAGATTGCAGCAGCAGCAAGAACAAAAGAGAATTTAGCTCAAATAAATTGTCCACGACCAATTACATGACACCTATGGTGTTAAACGGACAGTGACAATCCACAAAGACAATGCATGCAGCAGCAAGAACAAAAGAGAATTTAGCTCAAATAAATTTGTCCACGACCAATTACATGACACTTATGGTGTTAAACGGACAGTGACAATCCACAAAGACAATGCACCACCTTATTATTCTCTCTCTCTCTCTCTCTCTCTCTCTCTCTCTCTCACACACACACACACACACACACACACACACACACAAAAAAAGAAAAATATGCTTTTATTCTAATGTAGATGAGCAGAACTACAATAATAAAATTAAAAAAAAAACATTGCAGTTACAGTAGGACCAAATTACAAGATTTACAAAAAAAAATGCAATAGACCTGATAAACACACAAAATGCTATACAAGCTACTGCATAGATAAAACACAACAAAAAGAGTTACCTTAATGAATTGATTTCAATAATCACATTATCCTGCTCTACACCTGTGAGAGCCCGCCGGAAAGTTGCTTCCACCTTCAATTGAATTTTTTTTTTAATTAAAGTAATTTTTTTTTTTTTGGGTGGGGAGGGGGGGTGGGTGGGTGACCTTTCCCAAGTGAAAAATGAACACTTGCAAGTTCATTACCTCTTTCTCAAAATCAGCAGAATCTTTATAATCATCAACATCTCCATCATCAAATCCACCACTCTCATTGTCAGGCAGCAACTCTCCAGAAGCTGGAAGACAGACAGCATCTTGATTTGATTCATCAAAATCAGCCGGCGAATTGTGAAAGAATTCATTAAGTTTTTCAACAGGGATTGGCGCAATCGAGTGCCTCCACTCTTCCTCAAGCCCTGCCTCACAGGCTGACCATATGTAACCAGCTCCAGCAATACAAACCTACAAGTAATAAAATATGAGAATCTGCAAAATATATGCTGAAAAATAAAATCAATCGGCAATACAAACCTTTTGCCTGGAGCTAAAATGCATGCTTATGAGAATTTCTCAGAAAATTCTTTAAAAATACAAATTTATAATTAGTCCTTTCACCATAACTTTCTTTTTTCTGGTAAATTCTGAAAAGATCCAGAAGACAGTAGAATTTGATGGCCATTTATGGGAACTTTTAGATTCCTGTAGTTAGAAAACCCTGGTATTGGAGTACTTTTCTCATAAATTATTATTAACAAATATGTTAATATAATTTGATATATAATATAAAGGAGTTGTAGGATTTACTAAGCGTGATAATGAACATTTCTCGTGAAGCAATACACTGTTAGGAGGAGAAAATTTATTGTAAGCAGTGATTCAAGGCTCGAAATTCATAGATTTTTTATTGCACTGTGATACTAATTCCACTAAGATTGTTGTGTGCAAATAGATAGCACCTTGTTTAATGAAAAACAAAGTCTGTGTTTATGACAAAATAAATGCTTTATATTTTTCATTAAAACAATGTATTGTCCATTTGTAAAGAAGATACCCCTCCAAAAAATGAAATGTGCAAGTTGCATGTGTACAAGAATTGTGATTGTTCATGATATTCAAGTTGAATGACAGACACGATGTATGGAGGAAAATGGTAATAACCTCACACTTGCATGGTACCGATCATAGATGGAAAGGTAGTGTGCTTCTAGGATCTCATCCTACTATAGAGACAAGCCAATAGGATAAGTCTCATATGGCTCAATGCCAAAGGGCGACTAGTTGCAAGACGACCATAGACATAAATTGACTTACAATAGTGGCATGGACCATAGACCTAAGTTTGTCATCAACTTAATATTCCTAGAACAAAAGTAATTTGAAAGGAAAAATCTGTATTATAACATCTTTATTGCACCATTGTATGCACTTTATAAAATCCATTGCATTTTCACCAGTAAGATGAGAACAATGTTCCTTTCTGCCAATTGCAGAGACACAGTTATAGGTTATGGTAAATCTACTCTGTGTCAAAGGTGCGGAAATCTGCAGAAGACATGTTTTTCTAGGTTCTATTTATTTGTGAAGAACTTCTACATGCATAAATTTGGGAACTGGTTTAGCTTTCAAGAGTTTAGTTTAATATTGTTATTACCTGATTGAGACAAATGGAAGCACCTAATCATCCATATTGGAGATTATCTAAGCAAATTGGACCAGAAACCATCATTAAGTAGGATATCAAATAACCTTCTACTGGTATTCTATAACATAAAGGAGAATGTACCATGCTTTCTAGTAACAGAAGGTAAGACAGAGATACGAAAATCTTATTCTACCACAACGAGGTCCTGTAAGTATTATTACGACTAATATATTTCTGTGTAGCACAAACACTTCTACTGTGAAGGTATGTCATGTCTGACACAAATATTGGACACGATCTCCTGCTTTATGTTACTTTTAAAATTTTATGGTATATTGGAATGTCGTGTCCTATATGTGTTGGTGTGTCTGTGTGGGTGCAACTTAGAAATATTTATTCGACCACAAATGCAAGATACAAAAACTACTCTATTTTCTATCAACTTAGTTGTAATAGCATGCTTGCAATGGGAATAGATTTCACCCAAAATCTCAATCATAGATCAATCACTCACCTTTGATGGATATAGATTAGGCAATAGACTCCACCACAACCATTGCTCCTTAAGGTATGGAGATCAAAGAATATTCCCGGAATGATGTGATGTTAAGTATAGGGCATGGAGATGAAAGAATGTTCCCAACATGATGTGCTGTTAAGTACATCACTAGACTAAAAACCAAAAATTTTGGTGGGTTACAAATCTACTCTTAAATATCAATAGTAACATAGGACGAGTATTCCTCTATTTCATGGACCAATTTGGGATTCCTTACCATCTCCCACAGGCATTTCTTTCACATATAAATCCAACCTAAGATTAAATCATCGTCCATCAGGAATTCCAAATGTGGTGGCATGTTCTTAATTCATTTCAATTTGAATATCTCTAGAATCAGAAAAGAAGTCCACTTGCGCTCATCATACTTCAGATTTATGAAGCGTCTGGATCCTAAAAGGGTCTTCCAAGCTTCTGTCTACTTCCAGCTGCTATAAAGACATATTGATGTCACATCCCATGTTACCATACTATCCTGTCAAAATTTTGGTTTAGCACCTTCTGCTTTCTGCATAAGAAAGGCAAATGGGTTCTCAAAGCAAACACCAAATGTGTGGTATGGGAAGATGATCCTAGTTCAGAGTTAGTGCTCTTTTGCTCATTAAGATTCCAACCGAGGTATTCATTAAGAAACAAGAAGGCAAGCCAAGACTGTTGCTAGGCTATGTGGAGAATCTGATTGTCGGCGGAGATGATTGGGTAGAGATCCAAAGAACAATGAAATTCCATATGGGAAAATATCGGAGAAAAACACTTTCTTGACCTTATGGGATGTGTAGTGGTCAAAATTATGACCCCTGCGAGATTGCGACACCTGGCAAATCTCGCATATCATGGAGGTACAGATTCGGTGTCATCCAACAGATCTCACCCGACCACCTGATTAACAGAACGGTTACAACCTGGCATGTGGGACTATAGATGCAGACCTGAACCATAATCTTTGCCGACCGGCACGATCTCTGAATATCACGCACCACTCAACCGATTAGGGCATTACATGTCGTTGAGATCGTGGGCTGATCCAGAGGCCACCACTCAGTTCATCAACCCTCAACTATAAAGCCGATCTCTTCCTCCTTTGCAAGGGGGAACCCTGGTAATCTCTCTGATTTAGTGGAATCTCTCTCTCTCTGCTCCGTGGTTTTTCCCTCCTCGAACTTTTCACGTAATTTTCTATTGTTTGCGTTTGATTTAAATTCTCATTTACAATTTGAGTGTAGATAAATTCCCCCGAGGAATTTACCTCTACAAGATGTAAGTGGACCAAATATAAATATTACCATATCCATATCCATATCCAGAATCATTTATTGAATACAAAACGGACATGGACAATTTCTAAAGGGAAATGTAGTATTCATATACAGTAGAAACGGATGAATTGAGTATTCATTAGCCATATTTGGCATCAAATGATACATATATGAATCTGATATAGACACTGGCCATATCCAATACGAATGAATAGATACAAGCCCCATACTTTTAAATTACTTTTAACATTATACTATTGAAGGGTCAGTATATAGCCTGGATATGCGAGTGATTAAAGACTAATGGGCATAATACCTAAGGATAGAAAAGCACCTGTTGATCAGAAGACCATATTGCTTAGCCATCTGAAGTGGAACAAGAAAAAAGGTACATGAGCAATGCCCAAAGTTTACTTCAAAATGAAATATACAACATGGACATTCCATGACATACTAAAACCAGCATACTAGAATGAAAATCAGCTTAAAAGTTTAAATTTTCTTCTCTAGACAAAAATATAACAGATAGATACTGGAAAGATTGAATGTAACCTACATAAATGATAAATTCCAGCTAAACAGTTGATCCTTACATATCATACTCTATATAAATCTGAAGTCTCACCATGCTTATAAGACTGCATTCTATTCTATTCTATCAAAAAACAAAAAACTGCAACCTTTAGCAAAAGGAACACATACTGACTGTCAGTCCCCAGTGCAATACAAGTTTAGGTAAAAACATATGGTTAACAAAACAAAAACAAAGAATAACGGTGAACCTCAGATGTGTCAATATCTTCTGCGCCCAATGAATTCAGCATGAGATCCACTTTTCCCATATTCGCCATACTTGTAATTGCTGCAGAAAAACCATTCTTTTATAACACACACACACAGATATTTTATATATATATATATATATATATATATATATATATATATATATATATATATATATATATATATATATATATATATATATATTACTGTAAACTACAAAACAAGGGCGTATTATACATGAATCACATGGCTAAAACCTCTCTGTAAACAATGAACAAGTATATGAGAAACCAAGGATAAATGAACATGCTTGTGAGTTGTGACATTTTAAGCCAACCAAGGCATTCGCGTAGGTGTAGGTAAATTTTTATATAAATACCGATAACAGATTTAACTTCAGCAGCCTACATGTAGCCTTTTTCGTCATCTTTATCATTCTCCCTTCTCTAGACAGTCTGTAAATTTTGAACAAAGTAAGGTATCCAACCCACCAATTGGCTTTCTAGGATTTATAGAAAGCCTTTCTTTTATATGTTGATTCCAAGGATAGATATTTTCACCACTTTAAAAGGTGGATATCAAGTTGACAACCATATGTAAAAGTTTATCAAATCTTTCACACCCCATAGCTGACACCAGTTGATGGGGAAAAGGCTAAGATAATGATGCTTATGATAACTTACTCCAACCTGCCAGAAAAATACCACCAACTTCTCAAATACCTTCCATTGACTACAACTTTGGACACTTTAACATGGACGTCACGTGATGCTTTTCTAATTACGCAAAATGGTACAATATTGTATCTTTTCAAATTAAAAAGAGCTTTTGACTAATAAGGTATTTAAGTGAAAAAACAACTAAATATGGATGTAGGATACTTAACAAGAATCCTATGTTAAGTGAACTTAAAATTTTTCACATCGGGTATATGTCCAATTGTTCATACTCCATAAAACAGTAAAAAGAAAAGACTTGTAGACATTACGTTTAGTTTCTGCATGTGCATGCGTGGTACATTTATGAAAACTTTGAAGAAATTGGACAATTGTATGGAAGAATTTCCATGAGAGGTTGCTGAAGAGATTCCATCCTACACAACTCAACATCGAGCAACACACACCAAAGGATAAGGGGAAAGAACTTTTGATTATATAGACATGCTTTCACAAGTAAGACGCAGGAAATTTTAAACCAATATCCTACTTTGGTCCTGAACTCACTATTAAGATGCTCGCAATGGAGAAGGAAAATTTATCAAGTCTGCTTTGACACTAATCTTTCACAAGGTTTCCAGGGCCTTCCACAAATGGAATACTGAAGTGGGTTTAACACAAGAGAAGGTTTCGATGAGGGTGGGGCAAAAGATTTACTAAATTCTTGAAATACTGGAACTCGGAGACGTCAACGAACTCTTCTATCATGCTCGAGTTTACTTTTTGGGTAATGCCTATTCGAGACACTAGGCCTTTGGAAGTGCGGCCTTGGGGCCGATGCTGCCCAGGTGGGCAAGCAGGCACCCCGGTCACCGTTCAGGAGACATTTAAGAGCAAGAAGGGGAGTAAAACTCTATCTCATCAGTATGATAATTTTAATAGAATACATGAGTAGTTAAAGGTGCTTTTCCAGTTTCCTCTTATGTGAGAAATATGTTGACATAGAACTAGGTAGCAATTCTTACCTGTTATGCGAGTCTACCATCTAAGTCTGATGCGGACAACAAAACGAAAGCTTGGTTATCTATCATCATTGGAGAAGACGCACCAACTCGACATGGATCCAGTAGTTCTAGTAGTATTAGAATTACTACTCTATTTCTTAGTTTTTAGTAATCAGAATTGTAATAGAATTTCTGGTTTCCTTTTCATGTAGGTTTTTTCATGTATTTTTTTCTTTCTTTTAGATTTTTGATTTCTTTTAAGAGTGTGACTATGTAATCCAAATAGAAGTAGGAGCACAATTATGTAGTCTATCTAAAGACGCCGTATATTCATTTTTTCAAGATACAACAATCAATGAAAAATTTTATTCTCAACTGAGTTTAATACAGATTTCTTAATCATCTTCTCTATTAATGGTGGAATGTCCTATTAGACTCAATTATTGATAAGATGTCGTAATTGATTTATCTCTCTCTATGTTCCTCTCTCTTTATCTCCACCTTAGATTTCTTTTTTCTCTCAACTCAGCACCTTTGTCGACAAACTTCAAAAGTCTCGCCACAACCGTCTCATGCATCTCCTCTCACTGCTGAAACCCAAAAAATAACCTTTTACGCCACAAACAGCCAGCAGATCACCTGATTGAGCGAGCAGAATTTTGCCACAGCGACCTCCCTTGTTCGGACCGTATCTCTCTCATCTGAAGTCCAAATCGCATGAATTTCGATGCATTGGATTCGTAAGAAAAAGAACTACACACCTATAACAATTTAGAAGGCATCAGAGGTAAAAATCCAAACCAGAATTACTTATATTACAAGTCTGATATTTTACATCTCTAATTTCTTATCAATATTAATTCATGTCCACTATAAAATTATAAGTGTGAGATTATACTTGCCCAGTAGTCTATAACTTTCTTTATTGATCATTGAATTACACTTGCATAACATTAGCATTGAATTAATACTTTAATATTTGAAATCGATAAGCATATGCATGTTAAAGAAACATAGTTATATTAACTGTTTTAAGCTTTCCTACCAACGATCGTTCTTATTGGTGAAACATTTTATTGAGTTATTTTATCTATTGCTTCTGCCCCCTACACTTACACATCAGTTTGGTATCTGAGCACAGTTGGTAGGATTTGCATATTAGCCACGTTTATTCACTTTCTTGCATCTAATTAAATTTTATTTAAAACCCAAAAATATTACTGTAATTTAGTAATCATTGAAAGGTAAATCCTTCCCTGAAATTTTGTACGATTGATGTTTAACTAAGAAAGGGCACTCAATGTGGTTCTATAATTAAGGAACGCCAAGAGTGAAAAACCTTTCACCTGAGTTACGTCGATCTGGCCAATTAGACTGGTAAGATTAAAGTTCGATTAATCCAGCAATCTTAAAAAAAAAATACCAACAAAATAATAAAAATTAGTTTAGATTTGCAATCATATTAGGACTCATACATTGCATGACAATCCGCAGTGGTCACCCATATTTGTTAGGAGAGTCTAGCAAATTCTTTATTACCTTGATGGATTCTTAGCCAACAATGACACTTGATGACATAATAGCCCAACCGACAGTGCCACTTGATGTCCTAAGAGCTAAGCTTGGTGCTCTGGTCCAAATCCTTAATCAAGAACAAAAACTTCCAGTGCAGCCCATAAGTCGAATACCCTGCCACAAGAATGTTGAAATAGATAATAGAAACAAAGATACCAAAAATCCTTATTAAATGCGATAAATGTCAAGGTTATGGACAAATAGTTGACAAATACACCAATCTCTTTAGGTTATCATTAGTAACAGAGTTTCCATTGCAGTCCCTGAGTCAGATAGCACTATAGCACTATTTCTCCGAAAACTACTCTCGTGATAACAGAGTTTAGTGATGTCCCCAAATGAATCTCAACAAACCACCACCAATATATGACACCTAACCTGAAATTGAATCGACTCTGATGAATTTACATATCACTTATACATAGACTCTGATGTTGATGAAGACTTAGATGACCTCACCGATGATCAAGACGAAAAAGCATTTGGTGATGACATTGTAGAGTCTAGTATCTCAATTTTTCCTGAAAACCACTCCAGTAATTATGAAGATTACCGATGTCTCTAAAGACAGCATTTTGATTCCTCCCGAAGTCACTAGTGTGATTACGGAGTTTGTTGACGTCTTTCCTAAAGACATTACACCCAACTATATTAGGGACACACCTTTGACTCACTTTCCCATTGTTAGCACTACTTTGTCACAAATACGACACAAAAAACTGTAGAGTCATTGTGGACAATGAAAGCTGCACCAATGAAGTATTCTTTGAGGTATTCGAAAATGATAGATTAAAGTTGTTACCCCACTCTCACACGTTTAAGATATCATCATTCAGTCCACAAACATAGGAGTTACACAACCGTGCCTACTCCCGATCGATTTTCATCTCTACCTTTGGAGAATCATGTGGCACGTGTTAGACATGAAAATGAAATATCTACTGCTTTTCAACCCCTAACTGATTGTCAAACTGAAGTCATCCATAAGTCCACATTACCATATTTTGCATCACATGTGCACGTGAAATCACATCACGATTTACACAAGGAAGTCATCGATAAAATTGCTCAATATAACGCCAACTATGAGATGTGAAATGAGATTAGAAAATTGTTTAAAATTTTTAATGTTGGAGATGTTTTGCGTGCTTCTAGTACTGATCCGTTTCAAATCTTAAAGAAACTAAATTGTAATGTTTATGTTATAGATTGCAATATCAGTTCTATTTTCAATATTGAAGATCTAGTGGATTACAAGATTTTGATTTTAACCCTAACAAGTTCCTTATTAATGAATCATCCTATAAGCCTATTTTTGCGAGACTTTTTCTTCCCCCAATTCCAAATATTTTACCCAATAAAGTGGATCATATTGTTAAAATTTTGGATGATGAAGTTATCATGACTTGTAAGTATTTGGTTCGATGAAAAGGAAAAGCATTGAATGATGACTCATGGAAAGACCAAAGTATAATACAACAAATTAATCTCAACAGGTTGAAGAAAGATGAGATCACTTCTAACTCGACGGAGTCGAGCTCTCTCCAACATGGGGAGAATGATGCAGAAAACGGAATGAAAACTTGGTGTATCATCATTGTTAGGAAGACACACCAACTGACATGGATCCAGTAGTTCTAATAGTATTAGGATTACTAGCTTCTATTTTTTAATTTTTAGTTTTTAGTAACCAGAAATGTAGTAGGATTTCTAGGGTTTTTCATGTAGATTTGCTTTTCAAGTATTTTTCTTTCTTTTAAACTTTTGATTTCTTTTAGGAGTTTGATTATGTTATCCAAATAGAAGTAGGAGTATAATTTTGTAGCCTATATAAAGGCGTCGTGTATTCACTTTTCAAGATACAACAATCAATGAAAGATTTTACTCTCAATTGAGTTTAATACGAATTTCTTAATCATCTTCTTTATCAGTGGTTAGATACCCTATTAAACTCAATTATTGGTAGAATACCGTAATTGATTTATTTCTCTCTATTCCTCTCTTTTTTCTCATTAAATTTCTTCCTTCTCTCAACTCAGCACCTTCATCGACAAACTTCAAAAGCCTCGCCACAACCGCTTCCAATCCTCTCACGCATCTCCTCTCATTGCTGAAGCCTAGCAAAACAGCTTCTTGCACTACAAACAGCCAACAAATCACCTATTTGCGCGAGCAAAATTCTACGGCAGCGACCTCCCTTGTTCAGACCGTATCTCTTTCATCCGGAGCCCAAATCACACGATTTTTCATGCGTTAGATTCGTAAGGGAAAGAACTACACATCCATAACTATTCAAAAGGCATAGAGGTACAAATTCAATCCAGAACAACTTATATTATAAGTCAGATATTTTACATCTCCAATTTCTTATCAATATTGATCATGTCCACTATAAAATTGTGAGTATGAGATTTTACTTGCCCAGTAGTCCATAGCTTTTTTTATTGATCATTGAACTGCACCTGCATAATATTAGCATTGAATTAATATTTTAGTATTTGAAATCGAACATATTCATGTTAAAGAAACATAATTAATATTAACTGTTTTTAAGCTTTCCTACAAACGATCGTACTTGGTGAAATGTTTTGTTGAGTTATTATCTATTGATTTTGCTCCCGTACACGTTTCACATCAATTAACAATGCGAACAACGGAATGAAAAGTTGTTGTATCCATTATCGTTGGAAAAGACGGGCCAACTCAACATGAATCCAGTAGTTCTACTAGTATTAGTATTACAGTAGAACCCCTCTAATCTCTAAATTAATATTCTTGGGACCCCCTTGAGTATTAATTTAAAGGGGTTATTAATTTGAAGAGTTTTACCTTATAAATTGATATTTTGTTTTAAAAAATGTATGTGTTTAATGTTTCATGTACTTCAAACTCCTCCAATGGCTCTATAGCATTTAATCTCCTTAAAAATCTCACTTTGGGTGGTATGCTCCTTAAAAATTCGCTTGCAAATATATCTTATCATAAGTAAGGCTGTTGAAATACTAAATTTAATTGAAACTTTTTGGTTACAATAAGGTAAGCATAATAGCTTCTTGATGACAATACAAAAGATGAAGGATAAAGTCAAAAATATCAAACATGGTGACCTTGTGCAACCCAACATCTTAAAGTACTTTTCTAGTTCTTAATTATTGTATGTAATATATTTTGTACTTTTATGAAATTATTAATTTATGCGACAGTCGGGACCAAATTTTACACTAGGTTTCAAAAAGAAGTTATTAATTATTACGATAGAGGGGTTTATTAATTTTTACACTAGCCTGAGCCAGGACCAGAATTTTTTATTAATTTAGAGAGGTTACTAATTTAGAGGAGATTAATTTATTAGGGTTCTACTGTACTATCTCCTATTTCTTAATTTTTGATTTTTAGTATTCAAAATTGTAGTAGAATTTTTTGTTTCCTTTTCATGTAGGTTATCTTTTCATGTATTTTTCTGTCTTTTAGACTTTTGATTTCTTTAAGGAGTTTAATTATGTAATTCAAATAGAAATAGGAATACAATTTTGTAGCCTATATAAAGGCCCCATATATTCACTTTTTCAAAATACAATAATCAATGAAAACTTTACTCTCAATGGAGTTTAATACGGAATTTCTCAATCCTCTTCTCGATTAGTGGTGGGGTGCCATGTCAATTATTGGTGGGATTTCGTAATTGATTTATCTATAATCTCTATTTCTCTCTTTATCTCCGCATTAAATTTCTTCATTCTCTCAACTCAGCGCCTTCGTTGACAAACTTCAAAAGCCTCACCACAACCGCCTCCAATCCTCCACGCATTTCCTCACTGCTGAAGCCCAGAAAAACAGCCTCGTGCGCCACAAATAACTAGCAAATCACCTATTTGCACGAGCAGAATTCTGCCGCAGCGACCTCCTTGTTCGGACTGTATCTCTCATCCGGAGTCCAAATAGCATGATTTTCGATGCATTGGATTCGCAAGGAAAAGAACTACACATCCAAAACAATTCAGAAGACCTCAGAGGTACAAATTCAATTCAAAACTATTTATATTACAAGTCTAATATTTTACATCTCCAATTCTTATCAATATTGATCTATGTCCACTATAAAATTGTGTGTGAGATTCTACTTGCCCAGTAGTTCATAGCTTTCTTTATTGATCATTGAACTGCACTTGCATAACATTAGTATTGGATTAATACTTTAATATTTGAAATCGATGAGCATATGCATCTTAAAAAAACATAGCTAATATTAACTGTTTTAAGATTTTCCACCAATGATCGTTCTTATTGGTGAAACATTTTATTGAGTTTTTTATCTATTGCTTCCGCCTCCGTACACGTTTTACATCAAAGTCACTCCAACAAACAAACCATAGATGATCGAGATTATATTGTTCACTCATTATCAAAGGCTTATCACTTCCTCCGTAGTGTCTCCTTAAGGAGTCTCAGAAACCGACACTATACGATTCTTGTGAGTGATCACATCAGCCTTGGCTGTTCAGCAAAGATCATATTGACAGCAACGCAGTCAGCCTGGAGAGTTTATAGGCCAGAGTAGTCGTGGCGGAGGTCATGGTCCCACTTGAGGATAGTATGGAGGACATGGAGGCTATTGATCGGGGTTAAGACTTGCTGGTAGAGACACCATGAGGGCACTAGTAATCTCCAAATATACAGTGCAAGGAGCCAAGGCATACAGAGCATACTTGTTGGAAATTGCATGATAAGCCTACTGGATATACTCATGTGGCATATACTACTCTCGAGGAACCAGCTGTTTCTGAGATTAATACTTTAATATTTGAAATCGATGAGCATATGCATCTTAAAAAAACATAGCTAATATTAACTGTTTTAAGATTTTCCACCAATGATCGTTCTTATTGGTGAAGTATGGCCACGACCGATGAAGAGTTTGGGTGATACCAAAAGTTCCAGCATTTCAGACTACTCATATGATGTCGTCCTCTTTCATAGCTACTTTAGCGCAAAGTGGTAAACTTTATTCTTGTCTGAACATGGTTTTTGCTGTTGCTACATCTTTTTAGTCCCAACCTTATTTTGAAAAGGAGACCCACCTTTAGAGACTGAAATGACTTTTATATTATCTTGTAAAATCCTTCTTTGACTTCTGTTGCATCTATTACACATCAGAATTTTTTGCCTCCAAAACAGGGAGAACTGACCAAGGTATATACACGGCATGCTCCAAGACAAAAATCAATTTCAACATCTGTGACGATCCACTTTGTTGTTCTTGCTCCTAATTCACATCCCCGAGAGAATACTGCCTTCCGGTGAGACTGCTATATAAATTGCTTCTAATTCATAATTTGAACTTAAAATTTTCAAATGCCCTTCGCAAGGGCAAATGGAGTTGTGCTTCTTATTCATTGTGCAACTGTGTCTTATACCCATCTCTCTCCATCATATAATATTTTTATCATCTCCAATGATTCTCACCCTATTTCCAAGTCAGTATCAGAGCTCTGTCAGGGCCAAGTTAGAAAGCAGTTATGCAGGAAAAGATGATGGTGGTGTGGGTGGGAGGTGGTGATGGTGATGATATGGCAGTAGATCAAAACCCTAAGGCTCTAATACCATGATAAAATTTGAGGGTTGGGGTTTTGGTAAGAAAGAGGAAAGAGATTTGGAAGAGAGAGGCAAAAGATCAATCATTAATCCCTCTCGTCGTACAATTATACATTTGATACTTTTAACTTGAGTCCCCAAATTTCACTAATATTATTCCCTGACAAAAACTATTAGAAATGAAGGGCTAAAATATCTTCCTTTGAGCAACCTCTCCTTAAAATGCCATGGATTCTATCCTGGTGGGATAAAGAAAGAAGCATTTTTTTCCCCCCTTCTTCACAATGCTGCAGTGGCCAAATCAATAAAGATGGAAAAGCAAGGCAGCAGGGAAACACTTCGGAGATTACCTATGGCCATTGAGAACAGAAAAAATCTGCACTTATTCTTCTATTCCATTTCTTCCTATACCTTTTACCACTGAAATCTTTGCAAATATATGAGGTTTAAGGAGTTAATTGAAGGCATGAATGATACTGCATGGATTTATAAAAGAATCTTCTGTTGGAACCCTCTGCCTATTTGTCATGGCATATATTGCATGAGAAAAGCAGTTTTTGGGAATGGGCCATAACATCAAAGATGATATTTTCTCCTTGCCCTTTTCTCCTCAAAATGAATGTGATTCTTCCAAGAAATCTTTACCTCTCCGTCTAGGGAAATTTGGAGATTGATCCTTGGTTACATCAGCTTAAAGTACATCACTGAAAAAGGTGAGCTTGCAACGTACTATGTGGGGCTTTGAAGTTGAAGGCCTAATGGCCGGGTACTTGCTCATAGCAGCGTTGACCAAGAATACGTGCTAATTCATCAAAATGTCAAGTTAACAGCCGATCTTAGAAAATCAGTTTAATCTTTGGTGGACTTTCTCAACTTTGACTAATCCTCCATACCGGTCCCATTTGATGGGAAATGATATAGATGACAGCAAAGACAAGAATGACGGAAGGTTGTTCTCAAACAAATTTGCCATAGTTAGACAATTGTTCAGGAGAGCAATTTCTTGAAAATTGTTATCGTATTACCTTTTGCAGTTTGCTTGTCGTATCTTGTTGCCAGGTGACAGAAATTAGTTCAATTTCTACTTCCCATTAAAAATAAGGGCAATTTTTCACAAAAAAAAATATTTTTAATAAATAATTCTAAAATTGACCCCTCCCAAAAGTTATTCCAAAAATCGACTTCTGACAGTCACGTCGACGGTAGGGCATTTCGCCCCACCAGCGTGGTGCCCGAGTTGGCAGAGGTCGATATTTCTTCATCCGTGGTTAGCAACCCAGGACGAAGAAATTTAATTTTTTTTTACAATTTTCCGCTTTGTCCCGATTGTCAATCTCGAACAAATAGATTAATTTTTTCAGTTATTTTCCTTTGTCCGGTGTTGGCAACCCCCGACAAAAAGAATTATTTTTTATTTTTTTCCTTTTGTCTGGGGTTGCCAACCCCGGACAAAAGAACTTAATTTTTTTCATTTTGTTTTCCCTCTCTCATCTCTCGCTCTCTCCCCATCTCTCTCCCCCTATCTCCTCCTCTAAGGCACCCACCAAGCATGGCGGTGACGACGAGGGCAGCGGAAGAGAGCAGCCCTATTGCTGGGTTGCGATGGCGAGAAAGGCAACAACGAGGTCGACGGCAAGCGTCCCTTGTCGGTGTCGCAGCCCAGCAGCAGCCCTTGCAATGAGAGGGCGAGGCAGCACAAGAGGTGGCAAAGCAGGCGGCGACGGGGCCTTCTTCGGTAGGGTCGAGGCAACCGAGGCACCGATCAGGTCGTCGATGCAATCATAGAAGACCCACTGGCTGGGCGGAGCTCCGCCAACGTCGCGCTATAGAAGGCAATCTTGGACTGCTCGGCCTTGAACTTCTTGAGGGTGTCGACGCGGTTCTTGCGCTGGACGATGGTGTGTGGCGGACGCGAGCAGCCCACGTTGTTGCGGCCCAGCAGCAGTAGGGTTGTCCGTCGCCCGCCCCCCCCCCCCCCCCCGCCCCACCCGCCATGCCCGGTAGGTGCCTTAAAGGAGAGAAGGAGGGGGCGAGGAGGAAGATGTGGGGGGGGGGAGAGGGGAAACAAAATGAAAAAAATAAGTCATCTTTGTCCGAGGTTGGTAATCCCGGACAAAGGAAAAAAATGGAAAAAATAAATATTTATCTGGGGTTGCCAACCCCAGACAAAGAAAAATAATTGAAAAAATTAATCTTTTTGTCCAGGGCTGCAAACTGGGACAAAGCCAAAATAAAAACATGAAAAAGTCTTTGCCCGGGGTTGCCAACCCTGAACAATGAACTAACTACACAAAAAAAAAAAATATAAGCTTCGTTTGCGGTTGCCAATCCCGAACGAAAAAAATGACCCCCACTAGTGTGGGCGCCACGCTAACGAGGCAAAACATCCCACCGCCGACGTGGCATGTCAGAGGATTGAAATAACTTTTGGGAGCAGTCGATTTTTAGAATTATTTATTAAAATTAGGTTTTTTTTAAAAAATGCCTTAAAAATAAATATAAAAGGCCTTTTTATAATTCATAATAATGTAATACAAGATGAACAATAATCATCATAAAATCATCACCACCACCACTACACCAACCATCATCATGTTTTCTATTGTTGTAGGGTCAGGCATGAAACACGCCGTGATAATGCCCAAAAGAGTTGAGTGCAATTTGATGGCTGGTTATCAACCTATTGTCAATCCTCCATGAATTGGTTCCCATTAACTAGCCAGGGCAACTAAAAGCGAGGGATCCTATAGAACCTTAATGTCAAATAGGAAAATCACTCACCAAACTGCCTGAAAAACTAACTCATGCATCTACATTTCGAAAGAACTAAAAATAGGGTGAAAAAAGACAATGTAGACAAGGTGTTTGGAGACTGTACCTAGGTTTCCAAATCCAAGACTAGGGCCCTAATGATCCAAGAACAAGCTGAAAACAGACTCAGAAACCTGAAGAAATTCAGCTTTCATGGTTCAAATTTCCCCTAGTTTCTTCTGGCCACATAGCTTCAAGTGCAAGCAAAGATACTTGGTTAGTTGCTTTTTAAAGAAAATGGATAATCAACTGTTTATAAGCAATTTCCGTAACATGTTTTACCCTACATAGTTTAACTGCATAATCTATATCTCTCCCACAGGATTATTGAAAAGAACTGAATTACCAAAAGCACAAAGATTTTACATGGACTGTCAATAACCCCGCTGTTGGTATCCGCATACTCCAGTTCCTCATCACTGTCTTGCTTGGATGGTTGAGGAAGTAAAGAAACTTTAGAGTAAGCGGGAACGTCAAATTGTTGCCCAACTTCAACCTAGAAGAAAACGATTGTCAGATACTTTTATAGATCTATAAGAAACATAGCAATTCCTTGCTGAAAAAAAATCCCATATATGCCAACCAAAGGGTTGATGGCAAAGACACAATGCACTAGTACTTAGAAATAAAAAGTTTTGAATTTAATTTGAAAGGACAAGTGCACAATAAGAAGCGAATTAATATTTTGAATATTAGGTAGCTTGTAACCAAGCAGACTTTTTAGATCATGATAATAAATATTAGATAGCTTGTAATCAAGCAAACTTTGCACGTCTTGATAATAAAGAGCAAGTGAATGAACATTGAACACGCACACTGAGACGCCTAAGAACCAAAAGAATCAAATAATTTAGTTTTTTATGCAACAAGCAGGCACAAAATAATGGCCAAATAGCATTTTGTTAGATCTACATTCTAATATGTTACAATTCGAACAAAAATTTGTGCGTAAGGTGTTTTCAAGTGTTATCTTCATGATCAAACATTTGATTATCAATTGATATGCCTCAAAGCATAGATCTAAGAAAAATGCTAGTTTCAAGAAAAATGCTAGTTTCAGCCTTCAATTTTGTGCTAGTTGATGCATAAGCAAAACAAACATGAATGCATTTGATTATAAATTTTAGAAACTCTAAATAATGTAGTAAACTTGATCGGAGTGGATTTTTCAATTTGATATCTTATCATGAAATTGAACATAGAGGAGGCCATCTAAATAAGAAGCCAACTTTCTCTCCCTGTATATGTATTTTATGTGTGAGGTTGCATGTGCTTGTGTTTATAGACTTAGTGGCTACTTCTTGAAGGATTTAGAACCTTCCCTTTCAAATTCATGAGATAGGCCATTCACCTAAAAAAATATACTCCATTCAAGTTGATCTACATCTTTTAGTGTGCCTAGAAACATAAATCAAATGAATTTAAGTTTCATGTCTATGCATCAAGTATAGGCATAAAATGGATGGTCAAAAGTAGCATGATGCTTAGATCTATATCAGACGTAACATTTTTAACTTGTTTTCTGACCTTAATTTCCGTGCAAAATACAGGGCATTATATATCACTAGAAGGTTCCCCTATCAACTTTCTTGGTTTTTTTTCTTGTTTCCTTTTTGTCAATCACTTCAACCCAAGGTCTGTAGAAGGAATTACGGACAAAATAAGCGTAAAAATATTTCAGCTTTAGAGGAACTTCTCCTAGTAATTTCCATCCAGTACTCTAGGTTCCATGCGGGACTTCCACTTTTGTATGTTTTCCCCTATACTCTATTTTCCCTCGTTTGGAACAGTAAATTCTCCTTGGAATTCCGCCCAACTGTAAGTACCACCAAGGCTAGTAAGTCCAGATTTCTGAATTTCTTTTTATTCTCTTCTTTGACATAATGACATCTGATTTTCAGATTTGTGTGTACCTCCAACCGATAGTTTTGAACATTCTCTTTAAAAACCCTCACTCTACAGCTAGTTAAGCATGGGTAAAGCATTCTACACTTCCGTTCAAGCATTTCACTTTATAACGCCCAAAATTTATATGTACTTTATAATTTTTTTTCAAGTGAACCATTCAATCAATCATGCTTCCTTCTAGAGCCTCTACTTTGTTGTACTTTTAAAAGAGAAATTATTTGCTCTTTGTTGGATATCATCCTTCTCAAGATATCAGTTTTAATTATATTGTATTTGAGAAAAAGTCTGAAGCCCTTGAGAAGGGTATTAAGCTAGCTTAAGAATTGTCCATTCGCTTTGTCGAGCAAGGGGTTTCTTTTGGATTTAAAGGAAACCCAAGGGAGGAGGCTTTCAGTGGCGGAGGAGGCATGGGGTAATCAATCATATTTGTGATGTTTAAATTGTTTCTCACAATCTCTCATCTTTCCTCGTCAATTTCTTTCAGTAGGTATTATTTCTGAAATTCTGTAGTTTAGCTTGATATTTCATCATTTAGTTCAACTCCAACTAAATTGGGGTTAGTTATAGTTTGTGCTAGAACCTTTTATGCAAACCTATTCACCAAACCCAATGGTTGGCAGTTTCACTTTCAAACATTGATACTGGAAACCAAATTCATCTATAGGAACTAACCTAAAGAGCCCAATGGAAAATCATCATTACCAAGATAAATAGGATACATGATTTCTGCACCAGTATATGGCTTTTTTTTCATTCAACAAAAAGGAGAAATAAAGAGAAATAAGTACCTTATAGTAAACTAGCCTACATGGTTCCAGTAACAATACCTACTTTATATTACAAGTATAAGAAAGTGTACCTTGAAAGATAAAATGACACCAGGTTCAAGTACTACTCCCGCACTTAAGTGAACACCACCACAAACTACTGCATAATGTATTTTGCAATTATCTTCTATGGTGACATTATCCCATATGTAAGAGCCTTGGATACAAACATTGTGCCCTATGGTGCAACCTTTCCCAATTACTGAATTGAAGATACAACTGTGGTCACCAATCGTGGTTCCCTCTCCAACTAATGAAAAAGGACCAATTTGTGCTGATCGTGATTGGATTACCTCTGAAGAATGATGCAGTATTAAAGTTATTCAAAAGCACAATATTCATTACACAATTAATAACATAAATACACAGCACAAGAATAGAAGTAGCATTAATTGTAGCAGAGCATGTCAAGTTCAAGACTACTCTTGGCATCCAATATGATAGAATTTAAACAATCAAGTGTTATTAAAAATAAATTCAGAAGGCTAAATCAAAATCTGCCATCATAAGGATATCATTTTAGAAGAGTACATGTCCAATCCAAGAAAAAATTGACGGGTCTATTTGTTAAATGTTTAACACAACAGTATAGCTGAAATAAGAGTGTTAGCTAAATGATCTTAAATAGTGCTAAATGTGTAACACAACAGGATAGCTGAAATAAGACTATAAGAGTGTCAGCCAAATATGCATTTGCAAGAAGTTAAAGCTAGCTTGAATTGAGGATAGGGAAGAATAATTTGAGACGATACGGACCATGGTTCACAGTCGCGGTCTCGGCCGCCGACTCGGCGGGCACTGAGACGGATCGGTCTCGGCAACTCGGATCGGTATCGGGCAATACGCGCAAAACGCTACATAGAAAGCTCAAAAAATTCTGAAAAAATCATGGCAAATCTTAAAAAAATGTAGATATCCACATTCATGTATTACATGTCCAAAATATATCACCTAGCACACTAAACATAAAGCGAAAGTATAAATGCACGCGTCGTCGGTAGAGGCATATTAAAATACATGCACAATATAGTAAATTACACAAACTACATTCATAAATACATACTAATGTAGTTATTTTCACATTGAATTGCGATGAGATACAAAATCATCATCATAATGCCGAGTCGACCGAGTCAACTTCGATTCTCGGCCGAGTCGGTCTCCTCTGAGTTGAGTCGACCGACTCGTGACTCGGACTAGTCTCGGAGCGGGCCGAGACGGATACGACTCGGCCGACTCGTCTCCGACTCGGCCGAGTCTTTGAACCGTGATACGGACAGTTGCCATGGAGACCATGAAGAGGTAAGACATGTTCATACTTGGTGGAGCAACAAGGACTCGGAAGTATGGAGTATGGATAGTCTTAAACGAATATGGATTGAACAGTAAAAAGGGACATGATACTTGTCAACTTAATAGAAGAGACGTAATAGAGAAAAGGATTCATGTACCCGACTAAAAAAATCGAGATAAAGACTTCATAGTTGTAACTTAACACCCAGCTTTGGTCATAAAAGTTGACAGCAGTTCAATCTAGTGTTACCAAGATGTTTCAAATTTTAGGTTTTTGGAATATCAGACTACACTTGGACAGTTATGACACTTCTCAGATGCTGCAAAGATACTTCAAGTAACAAAACCATACAATATCACAATTTTATTGCAATCATGGAGCTTCTGTATGCAATATATAATACTAGATTTTATCAGATACACATCTAAGGGTTTTTTTTGGGTGAATTCTGACGCAATTTGTTTACTTGATTACACATCAGATAGCTACATGGCTGTGTACATATTTGCGTGCATATCAATGAAATATAGCCATGTCCACGTACCAGAAATTTTGAAGGTTCACATGGACAAATCAGGGCATCCAGCCCATGTCCCGCATCCACCAACACTGGTTCAAACTATTAGGCATCACATTATTCTCCTATGCTACCCATTTTTTTCTCAACCTTTATTATCTATTGGTGACTCCTTTACAAAATCATAAAGCCCCAACTGATCAAGAATAGTTTCCATGATATCCTAAGAGTGGAAGAGATACTAAAAGATAAAGCAGTAGATATCCTAGATAAATAATAAATGATTTTGGAGCTTTCCCAGTATTCAAGGAGGCCCTGACTCAGAATAAGCTACACACCCTTTTAAATAGGTGGTCAAGGCACCTACTGTTAGTCATGCAAGACAGCCGTCTGTCCTTCAGCGTTCTGAGGGTTTTGCAAGAGGAATAAGGGATTTCTCGTGTAGCTTTCAATATTACAACAATGCCTTTGTCCCAACCTTTGAGACAGCAACATGAATCATTGTTTTTTTGCTCAGCTCTGCTAAAAGTCATCTCATCTGGTTAATTAGGTACAATATTACAGCCAACTATAATTTAATATGGTTAGAATAGTGATAAGATAAAAAAAAATCCAACTTTAGAGAATTAAGCCAGCTTGCTACTAAGACACATACAGAATAAAAAAAAATTAGTTATGCTAATAATTTGACTAGTTTCAAATGCAGGCTGAAATGTGACATCACTTTGCTACAACCAAACCCAGTTTTGTGTACAAAACACTGTATTTGAAAATTGTAACAGAAGAAAACTGAACAGAAGTATGTAGATTACATATAAGATAGGCACAAAAAAACAAAGTGCCACTAGAAAAAGATGACACAAGTATAACACATTGGGGCACAAGGTGATGAATTTGAAAGAAGAAGAAGAAAAAAAAACAGCATGTGCGGTTAGTGTGTCTGTTTGTGTATGTGCTAATGTTGAATATTCATTATTTCCCTTACCAGGTGCCTTATATACTCCTTGTCTGTCAACCTTAATCCCTAAGCAATTTCCAAAATATTGAACATCTGGAACCAAAGGATACGTCCACCTTTGCATTATGTCTTTACTGATTGTGTCATAACTTCTAAAATTATCGACTCTTGCAGCATAACTAGAACGGATTTCATGAGTGAAAATTTTGTAACCCATAATCTGAACAGATTAACCAACAGTTAAATAAGTTAAAATAAGGAGACAAACATGTAGAATATACATCCAAATGAATATATAGTTTCAATTATGCATTTTGATAATTAAATAAAACACCCAGCATTGTGGCGACATCAAAAGCATCAAATGTAAACTCTATAGCAGTGAGAATAAGTGCTATAAGAAAAATTCACTGCTCAACTTGAAAAGAAAAGGCTCAACAACACATGAAATCCTAAACTTACGAATAGTGCCAAGTGTGTGATAACAGTTACAACCAAACCCCTACCAGAAAAAATGCTACGTCTGAATGAAAAAAAATGCTCCAATGATATTTGAACCAATTAGAATCCCTCAGAACAAGAAATGAATAATCATTTATAGATAAGCTGTAAAATCATGTAGAAATAGAATGCAAGTGTTAAGTAATGTATGAGGAGGATCAAAGTGTAGGATCTATATACCAAGCAAAACAACACTAGAGGGGGGTGAATAGTGTTAATTAAAAATTAAACAATTTACTTGCAGAAATTAAAGCAATCAAAAGAGATAACCACAGAAAATACAAACGCAAACAGCGGAGAGTTATCCTGGTTCGGTCCTTGTGACCTACATCCAGTCCCAAGCAAATGCTTGAGATTTTCCCTTTCTTTCCTTGTGTACACCCTACAACAAATGCCTTGTGCACCACTTGACAAACACCCTTTGTCAAATGCACACAACTTCTCTTCCACCAAGAGAACACGCCTTGTACAATCTTCTACACCCAAGAAGACTCCTTGTACAACTTTCTTTGAAATGAATACAATAACTTCCTATATCCTTGATACAGAATGTGTAGTGGACAAGGTTCAGTATAGGAAGGTTTAACTTCAGAATTCTTCACTAAGGGAAATGGCTTTTGGTGAAGAAAGAAGTTGCAAATTTCAGTTTTCAGGTTTCTGGAAATTTGGCTTTGGAAATCTGATGGAATGAATTGGTAATTGGCCTTAGGAATAACTTCTCTATTTATAGATGAACACTAGGGTCAGTTAGGGTAGTTATGGGACCAATTCAGACATTTTAAACGTTGAAAAACGTTGCCAAATGAATCAGATAAGAGAAACTGTCCAACAGTCAGAAACTGCCTGTAGTCGACTAGGATACTGGATTAGTCGACTAGTCTAGGCAAAACTTCAACTATTAGTCGACTACGTATGACTATTAGTCGACTAGGGAAGTGTCTGTTGGAAGAAACAGGTTTCTGGAAAACTGAATATAGTCGACTGTAACTAACTTGTAGTCGACTTATAACTGCATTAGTCGACTGGATAAAAAGGGTAGTCGACTAATTTTGTTTCAGAAAAGAAACAGAGAGTTGGATAATTTTTGTGTCAAATATTAGTCGACTTGGAAATAGGGTTAGTCGACTAGAGTATCTGTTAGTCGACTAGGTAGGAAAGTAAAGTCGACTAATTGGCTTACAGAGTCCAAACAGAGAGTTAGGATTTTGGTTTTGTAGTGGACTAGTCGACTAGGGCTTTTTGTCAAGTCGACTACATTTGGGTAGTCGACTATATCAATAGGGCAAGTCGACTAGGAGTTGTTTTTTGTGTAAGATATCAAGGCTTTCACAAATATTTCTAAGTTTACACAATAACTTCCCAAATGCACCCATAAGCTTCAATAATCTTTATCTGAGGTAGAGCAATCATCATGTAGTAGTAGTGTTCGTCTATCATCAAAATCTTGTAATTTGAGAGGCTTCAACATCTTGAACTTGTCAGGTTCCAACATTCTCCCCCTTTTTGATGATGACAACATATGTCTATGATGGCTCCCCCTGCAACAAAACTCCCCTGCAGTAACTAAGTTATAAAAAATATTTTGTCCCTGCAGAAAATGTTAGGTTGCACCTGCATGGTCATATGTTAGTATCCATAACATATATATGTCAAAAATCCTTGATTTTGTCACAAAGTTGCACAACATGCAGAATTTTCAGAATATGTAACATAAACACATAGATACACAGAAACACATAGATACATAAACACAGATACACATATCACAACATATCCAACACATATCATAAAATTCTCACATAACACATAACAGAGTTTTAACATAACACAAAGTTACACAGATACATATAACACTTAATACTTTTCTCCCCCTTTGTCATTAACAAAAAGAGAAGAGACAGTCGTGAAACATAAACGGACATAGTTTTTAACAAAAACAGAAAATACATAAGTGGTGCAAAAAACATAAAGAAACTCCAACGCCAATATCTTCAATCCTCGGATCCGGGAGGAGG
Organism: Agave tequilana; assembly: GCA_038442645.1. Classification (NCBI taxonomy): domain Eukaryota; kingdom Viridiplantae; phylum Streptophyta; class Magnoliopsida; order Asparagales; family Asparagaceae; genus Agave; species Agave tequilana. The sequence goes on along the minus strand of JAVJIF010012024.1, from coordinate 35,791 downwards.
TGGCGGGATATGGATCTTGAGAAGACTGATAATGGCTGTTTGAGTAGATTCAATGGAATGCAGCCTAGTCATCATCAAGGATTGATTCTCAATAATTTGAGACTGAGAATCCAACAAAGCTTGTTGTTGAGATTGAAGCGATGCAATCTGGGCAGACATGGAGTTATAGAAAGCATCGGCATATGGAGGTGGTTGAGTTGGAGGTGGGTCAGTGAAAGGTTGTGACGAGGTAGAAGGACCATGTGGACTAGGTGGAGGTGAAGATGGTTGTTGTGGTTCATGAGAAGGAAACTCAGGTAATTTCATTCGGTTGATGGCGGCACGATCAAAGAACTCAAAGATCTTAACAACAGTATTTTCAGAAGCGAGATCAACATGGTACTTCCGAAAGATTGGAGTTAGAAATGCGCCAAAGGGAAGGAAAGAGGAATGGAACTTGACCATTGTGTCAAAATGATCTTAGCCCAATTAACGTCAAGTCCAGCCATAATAGCATAGACACAAGACGATAATTCCCTGGAGTAGTAATTATAACTACCAGTCTTGGGGCAGATGTTATATGAAAGAATTCTACCAATAAGACGGGGAATAGGCTTGAGCTTATTGTTAGACATAGGCAAATGTTGACCGGGTAGAAAGATTTGACCTAAGACATCTTCATCATCCATCACAATATCATCAAGTGAGAGGCCACTATATGGAATGGACAGGATACGTCCAATAGACTTGATGGAAAGCTTAATGTGGACACCTTTAACATAGGAATCAAGATGGGTAGCATTCTCATTATCTTCATATGCTAAATTGGTGTAGAACAGATAAATGAGAAAAGGATAATAGGCTTGTTTGAATTCAGTGGAAAACATATTATACAAGCCACAAGTTCTAAGAAATGACATGATATCATATTGATAAAAGTCATCATATTTGATAAACCTCCCTGGAATTATATCTAGAGTTGACAGTCTAAGATAATCAGCCTCTAGGTCAGGATTTTTCAGGAAATTCCTAAAATCAACATTGGAGGATGATGAACCTGGAGTAAATTTAGTTTTCTTTGAACGGGACATGATGAAAACTAAATTGAATCAAGTAGACAGTAGATATGAAAGTAATAGACTGAAATTAGAGAGATTATACCCAGAGATGAAGAACTGTGGAGAGATTTTGAAGAAATTTCTCTGGAAGTTGTTGCAGAACCTGGGTGCCCTAGCTTCTTCTGGTCGACTGAGAGTTCGGCTGGAAGAAGAGAATGAGGAAATTTCTAGGGTTTGAGTGAGGTAATGAAAGGAATGAAGGGTGAAGATGTATCCTGGATAGAGATGAATGGATAGGATTAAAACTAGGTGTAAACGGATCCGTGACTTAAAGTAAATGGGTCGGGTTTGAAGCAGAAATCCGAAAACAGAAAACAGAAATTTCACAGTATTAGTCGACTTACAGGACAAGACTAGTCGACTAATAATAGGACTAGTCGACTGTAAATTTTCTATAGTCGACTAATTCTGGACTCCTGTGAGAAACAGAAACTTCAATTTCTGATTTGTCCAGAATTAGTCGACTAAAGAAAATTTACAGACGACTAGTCCTATTATTAGTCGACTAGTCTTGTCCTGTAAGTCGACTAATACTGTGAAATTTCTGTTTTCTGTTTTCGGATTTCTGCTTCAAACCCGACCCATTTACTTTAAGTCACGGATCCGTTTACACTTAGTTTTAATCCTATCCATTCATCTCTATCCAGGATACATCTTCACCCTTCATTCCTTTCATTACCTCACTCAAACCCTAGAAATTTCCTCATTCTCTTCTTCCAGCCGAACTCTCAGTCGACCAGAAGAAGCTAGGGCACCCAGGTTCTGCAGCAACTTCCAGAGAAATTTCTTCAAAATCTCTCCACAGTTCTTCATCTCTGGGTATAATCTCTCTAATTTCAGTCTATTACTTCCATATCTACTGTCTACTTGATTCAATTTAGTTTTCATCATGTCCCGTTCAAAGAAAACTAAATTTACTCCAGGTTCATCATCCTCCAATGTTGATTTTAGGAATTTCCTGAAAAATCCTGACCTAGAGGCTGATTATCTTAGACTGTCAACTCTAGATATAATTCCAGGGAGGTTTATCAAATATGATGACTTTTATCAATATGATATCATGTCATTTCTTAGAACTTGTGGCTTGTATAATATGTTTTCCACTGAATTCAAACAAGCCTATTATCCTTTTCTCATTTATCTGTTCTACACCAATTTAGCATATGAAGATAATGAGAATGCTACCCATCTTGATTCCTATGTTAAAGGTGTCCACATTAAGCTTTCCATCAAGTCTATTGGACGTATCCTGTCCATTCCATATAGTGGCCTCTCACTTGATGATATTGTGATGGATGATGAAGATGTCTTAGGTCAAATCTTTCTACCCGGTCAACATTTGCCTATGTCTAACAATAAGCTCAAGCCTATTCCCCGTCTTATTGGTAGAATTCTTTCATATAACATCTGCCCCAAGACTGGTAGTTATAATTACTACTCCAGGGAATTATCGTCTTGTGTCTATGCTATTATGGCTGGACTTGACGTTAATTGGGCTAAGATCATTTTTGACACAATGGTCAAGTTCCATTCCTCTTTCCTTCCCTTTGGCGCATTTCTAACTCCAATCTTTCGGAAGTACCATGTTGATCTCGCTTCTGAAAATACTGTTGTTAAGATCTTTGAGTTCTTTGATCGTGCCGCCATCAACCGAATGAAATTACCTGAGTTTCCTTCTCATGAACCACAACAACCATCTTCACCTCCACCTAGTCCACATGGTCCTTCTACCTCTTCACAACCTTTCACTGACCCACCTCCAACTCAACCACCTCCATATGCCGATGCTTTCTATAACTCCATGTCTGCCCAGATTGCATCACTTCAATCTCAACAACAAGCTTTGTTGGATTCTCAGTCTCAAATTATTGAGAATCAATCCTTGATGATGACTAGGCTGCATTCCATTGAATCTACTCAAACAGCCATTATCAGTCTTCTCAAGATCCATATCCCGCCACCTCCTCCCGGATCCGAGGATTGAAGATATTGGCGTTGGAGTTTCTTTATGTTTTTTGCACCACTTATGTATTTTCTGTTTTTGTTAAAAACTATGTCCGTTTATGTTTCACGACTATGTCTCTTCTCTTTTTGTTAATGACAAAGGGGGAGAAAAGTATTAAGTGTTATATGTATCTGTGTAACTTTGTGTTATTTTAAAACTCTGTTATGTGTTATGTGAGAATTTTATGATATGTGTTGGATATGTTGTGATATGTGTATCTGTGTTTATGTATCTATGTGTTTCTGTGTATCTATGTGTTTATGTTACATATTCTGAAAATTCTGCATGTTGTGCAACTTTGTGACAAAATCAAGGATTTTTGACATATATATGTTATGGATACTAACATATGACCATGCAGGTGCAACCTAACATTTTCTGCAGGGACAAAATATTTTTTATAACTTAGTTACTGCAGGGGAGTTTTGTTGCAGGGGGAGCCATCATAGACATATGTTGTCATCATCAAAAAGGGGGAGAATGTTGGAACCTGACAAGTTCAAGATGTTGAAGCCTCTCAAATTACAAGATTTTGATGATAGACGAACACTACTACTACATGATGATTGCTCTACCTCAGATAAAGATTATTGAAGCTTATGGGTGCATTTGGGAAGTTATTGTGTAAACTTAGAAATATTTGTGAAAGCCTTGATATCTTACACAAAAAACAACTCCTAGTCGACTTGCCCTATTGATATAGTCGACTACCCAAATGTAGTCGACTTGACAAAAAGCCCTAGTCGACTAGTCCACTACAAAACCAAAATCCTAACTCTCTGTTTGGACTCTGTAAGCCAATTAGTCGACTTTACTTTCCTACCTAGTCGACTAACAGATACTCTAGTCGACTAACCCTATTTCCAAGTCGACTAATATTTGACACAAAAATTATCCAACTCTCTGTTTCTTTTCTGAAACAAAATTAGTCGACTACCCTTTTTATCCAGTCGACTAATAATACAGTTATAAGTCGACTACAAGTTAGTTACAGTCGACTATATTCAGGTTTCCAGAAACCTGTTTCTTCCAACAGACACTTCCCTAGTCGACTAATAGTCATACCTAGTCGACTAATAGTTGAAGTTTTGCCTAGACTAGTCGACTAATCCAGTATCCTAGTCGACTACAGGCAGTTTCTGACTGTTGGACAGTTTCTCTTATCTGATTCATTTGGCAACGTTTTCCAACGTTTAAAATGTCTGAATTGGTCCCATAACTACCCTAACTGACCCTAGTGTTCATCTATCATCAAAATCTTGTAATTTGAGAGGCTTCAACATCTTGAACTTGTCAGGTTCCAACACAAAGCATAGAGAAGAACTATCTAGAAATATCAGAAGCGATATCCAAGAATCACCAGAGCAATTTAAGGATGAATTCAGGCTAAGAGTGTGACACACCGCTAGCCATATCTATAAAGAATATGGTCCTCATTCTGCCACTACCATTCCTTAGTCTTCACAGTTGTACACTAGCTACAGCCAGTATTGCTAGACCAAATCATAAATGTGTGAAAAGAAACAGATTCTCAAATAAATCCCCACCCCTTTGAGCATAATACGTTGGAGAAAATTGAGAAAAGTAATGACCATAACAAGAGCATAGAAACCATTTCTTTGGTACAGATCTTGTTAGCAAGTGGCACCAGACTTGCATGCCACACAGTTGCATGAGAAAAATGAAAGCATCATATCTTATTGCTCTTAAACTTTCTCTAAGCATGCTTAAACTGCCAAAACAGCATACTTGGATCAATTAGGGATAATTGACTTGTACACGCACCCCAGTGAGAAAAAGTAAAGCGTGTTCGGTACAGGTCAGCAGGAGGTGCGCTATCGATTCCTGAAGAATCTAATCCCTTAACCAAATCATATGCCAAAGCCAATGCAACATCAAGTTTAAAGTATAAAGAATTATTATGTGTCTGATATAATAATTTAAACATCCTTCCATTCAGCTCAGGTTAATTCCTGGCCACCCCATGAAGCAATGTCTCCTTCATCTGAAGTAGTACTGCGTAATTCCACCACCCACTATAGCAATGCACCTCCCATTTGAGGTGCATTCCTATCCAGTTTGCCAAAACTGGTGATCAAAAAACTAAAGGAAAAGCAGTAATGATTAATTGATTAAATGAGCTGCACTGACGTATTTAGCTCTAGTATTCAGCTGTTCTTACTAGACTTTATTGGGTTTAAAGCTGTGTATACATATGTATCTTTTTGTACATGTTAAGTATTGAAATCACTCGGTATACATTGTTAAACGACAACCAACAACTTAAGATTTTAAGGTAAAGTGGTTTTCACTGGCATGGTGTCAGAGTCCCATGTTTCCAGAAATATTGGGTCCAATTGTTATCTGATGTGAAACTGGGTGCAGAAGATGTCTCAAATCAGTGACAAAACTAAACTTACTAATTTCACTACAAACTACGATCTTCGGTAGGAATAAATTTAGAACTAAATATTAAAAATCACCTAGAGGGGGATGAACAGGTGATGGCTATACTAAATGACAAATAATGCGGAATAAAAAATATCGTGCTAGCAACCTAGCAATTAGCAAATACAACAAAATAAATACTTGCAAAAGAGTAAGCAACATAGAGTGCAAGTAAAGAGAGAGAGTAAGTAATCGCAAACACAAGGATATGTTTCGAGGTTCGAGGCACTACTCTTACGTCCCCGCCTTCAACACTATGAAGGATTTCCACTATGATCGATCCCACTGGATCGTCAACCGGTTACAAGTTCTCATTAGATCTCTTCGGACTCACTAGTCCTCTCTCACGGTGCCGCAACACCAACTCGGAGCTCACTAGCTCGCTCGAGGCCGCAACCTCTACAACTTCTCAATCGAAGAAAATCGGTGATCAACTCTTTGACCACAAATAGCTCACAAGCACAACCTATAACCAAGATGAGAAAGTGAAAAACTTTGGAATTGTGTAGTGAAAATAGCTAGTAGAGATGTAGAGGGAAGGCTCAAGCTAAAAATCAAACTATGAAAATTTTTGGCTCAAAGAGAAATCTTTTGTAAAGAGGCTAAAACTTGTAAAAACTTTGATCTAATCTAGAAATCTTATTCTTGAGTTGTTTCATAGTCTCACTATTTATAGGGAATGAAAACAAGGCTAGAAAACACAATAGAGCCGTTGGGACAAGACCCAGAAAAAGACAAAATAGAAACTAGCCGTTGGGAGACAACTCGGCAGAAAATTCTTCAGCCGGTCGACCGCCAATGGTCGAATTTTCGACCATTGGGGAAAGCGGTCGACCGTCCGGTCGACCGAAGATCCCAGCCAGAGAGTGAACTCTCTGTCGGTCAACCGGGCGGTCGACCGGACCCAACAGAGAGCAATGCTCTTGCAGACGGTCGACCGCGGTCGATCGAAGTGCACGCTTGCACTTTGGTGCATGTCGTTCGACCGCTCCGTCGACCAACAGAGTAATTTTGCTCTGCCTACAGTCGACCACCCAGTCGACCAGCAATGGGCCAAGGTCTTAATCTGAATATCTTTTCGAAACCAATCTTTTTCCAATGAAATTTTCTTTGATATATAAATACAAAATAGAGTTTTAGGGACTTGAAGAACTAGTGTGTGATCATGGATCAACACCAAAATAAAATAGAACTATATTTTGACAAAATTCTTTTCTAAAACAAAAACCAGGTTTTTCCAAAACTTGTTTTTTCAGAACTTATTTTTCTGAAACTGGATAAGGAAAACGGTAAGAAGCATAGTTGTAAACTTTTGTTTGAAAACACAATTCTGTATGAAATGTGTGTGCGTGTGTCAATCCCAAAAACTATCAACCTCTATCATCTTGGTTTTAACAAACGGCTATAAATCCTATCTGAAATAGAAAAGGTAAAAATACAAATCTTGAAATAGTCTTCCTTAGAACACTTGATCCTTGAGCTCTTCTAATGTGCTAGGCTCTAGGATCTAAATATTCTTGACTTCCAAATGTGTGTCTTCACTGTCTTGTGATGGAGTCGAGATGCAACAAATAGTTTTACCTGAAACTTTAGTAAACAAACTTATTAACAACATAACTACATATGGTTTGTTATCATCAAAACTAGGGCTAATGGCCTTTGGGCCAACAATTATATGACAGGATGGGTTTTGACCAAAAATAGAATGCTCGCAATGTAGAAAATTCTAATCGTCACAAACCATACGTCCACACTTAGCTAATCAGGAAAATCCTACTTGCAATATCAGAATAGTAAGATACAAAAGTATGTCGAATCACACACGCTTACCAATATATGTGGACAACAGAGAAATCATGGATCCATGATAATATACTAGAGATAAACTAAGTGGTATAACCTAACGAATATTTTGATTTTCTGAAAATAGAATTACCTGCCGAGAAGCTTAGTTCTCGGGCTATCGATACTTGGTTGAATTGCTTTAATACTTCCACTGTAACATGTTAGGTTCTGGGACTGATGTGTTGTTGCTACTTGCAAGGCCTGAAGATTGTTGCTTTGCTGGATCACTTGAGGAGAAGAGAGCATGGCAGATGCTTAGGTTGCTGGCATTTGATGGCACATGCAGGGAGGGGAAGAGGGGTGTCGGGCCTGCCGTTTGCTGGTAGATGTTGGCGCACACAACGGGAGATGGAGGGATGTTGTTGGTGCTTGTAATAGACTGTTGTTGGCTGGTTGGTGTGGCGCACAAAAGGAGAAGAGAGGAGGATGTCCATGCTGTGAATGAGAGAGTAAGGAGGAGGCGGCAGAAATTTTTTGTGGGTTATGTTTTTTGAACGGCTCACACATAAAAGAGCAAAGGAGAAAGGGTGTGGGGATTTCTTTGGGTTGACATTTGTAACAATTTGGGAATTTGGGATAAGATGATGATATGTAATTGGATTCAAACTTTGGATTGGAATGGGATAGATGGATGGGTTTTGTAATCAGATATTTTGTGGTTGGGGATAAACTCAGTTGGGATAAGATAAGAGTATTTTAAGTGGAGATAAAATAATGGTATTTAGGAAAGGGCTTCATATTCTAATCCTATAATGAAAATGAATTTCACATTCAAATTCAGAGGATGTTTTCATAACTGAAAATTCACAGTTTTTTTATCAAAGAGTGCATACTTATTTACTTTAAGCGAAGCCAATTAAATAGGCTTACAATAACTGGAGTTTTCCCATACAACCGATGTGATGATACTAAAACACTGAACAAATAAACAAAACTAAATAATACTAAAAAGAGAGAAATAGAGACTCCAGCTGAAAATATAACCCTGCCTAAATCCAAATAGATGCAGCTCGATGCCTCCTACGCTGATACACGTGATCGTATCTCCTCTTCGGACGCGCCGATGCCATGTCCTCATCATTCTCCCCGTGTGGGAGAGAACTTGACTCCGTCGAGTCAAGTATAAAAAAACTCTCATAGTACTCTAACAGATCTGGATTAATCTGTTGCAACTCACTGCGATCCAGCCACGTGACCTCAGCAGGTGACTTCCCTTTCCGACGTACCATATACCGTCGAGTTCTACCATCTTTCGTAGAGATAATTTCATCATCTAGAATTTTATCAATATTATATGTTGTTTAAGACTAATATCTGAAAGTGAGAGAAGTGGGGGTCTCTCAGAAAATGGCTCAGGGGTAGGCTCATCAACTAATGGATTGTTGGGGTAAAAATTTGAAGCCTTGTATTTTACTAGATCCTCAATATTGAAAGTAGGATTAATTTCAAAATCTTCAGGAAGATCAATAACATAAGCATTGTCGTTTAATTTCGTTAAGATTTTGAATGTTGCAGCACTACGAGCATGTAATTTTTTAACAGTCCCCGGAGGACAGTTCCGGACGAATCTAGACCATCACAAGGTCGCCAATATCAAAAGTTTTAGATTTTCCCCCAACATCATCTCGTAACTTGTAGTCAAAGTTGCTTTGTTTAATTTTATCATTGATGACTTTGTGCAACTCATGCATATGCGTGGCAAAGGAGGATGCAGACTCAGGTACTCTATAATGATCAACCATGGGAATGAGATCAATGGGCTGCTTAGGCCTAATGTCATATACTATTTCATGTGGACCTTTACCTATTGTCTTATTAACTGATGAAGTATATGCAAACTTGGCAATAGACAACTTTAGATCCCAACTTTCAATATGTTCACCAGCGAGGGTACGCAGTAGATTCCCTAGAGTTCTATTCACAACCTCGGTTTGGCCGTCGGTCTGAGGGTGAAAAGTAGTGGAAAATTTCAATTTCGTGCCTAACATGTGCCAAAAAAGTCTTCCAGAAATAACTAGTGAACTTAACATCCATATCAGACACAATAGTTTTAGGCAGACCGTGCAGTTTAACAACACCATCGGAAAAGATTTTGGCTACTCTGAGGCATCAGAAGTACGGGAGTAAGGCAGAAAGTGGGCCATTTTAGAAAAGCGGTCCACGATAACTAGGACTGAATCTAAGGGTTTTCGAGAGTCCTAGCACGAAATCCATACTAACATCCTGTCATGGGCAATTTGGGACCGATAATGGAGTGTATAAACCGATGTTCTGTTTTTGTTGCTTTGCGAGTTGGCAAGTGTGACACCTTCCAACATGTTTGGCAACGTTTCGTTTCAATCCTGGCCAATAGAACCGATACTCAACGATTTCTATAATTTTCTCATTCCTGAAATGCCTGGCTAGACCGTCAGGATGCAATTCCCACACAAGAAACTCTCTAAGGGAGGTTCTTGAGATGTATAACTTTCGACCTAGAAAGAGATACCCGTCATGCAAAGTATAACCATCCACTTCTTGAGTCGATCCATCTATCAATATGGCGTATATGTCGCAAAAATTGGGACACGACTCGTATTCAGCTCTTATCTTCTCAAAGCCATTTACCACCATGGACATCTTGGTCAAGATGAAAATATGACGGCTGAAGGCATCAGTGGCTTTGTTTTCTACTTCATCTTTGTGCCGTAAAGTGAAAAGTGTAGTCTTGGAGGAACTCAATCCATTGCACATGTCGCGCGTTCAGCTTCTTTTTAGAGTAGATGTACTTTAGGGCCTCATGATCAGATAAGAGAACGAACTCATGTGGCAAAAGGTAATGTCGCCAATAGCAAAGTGACTGAATCACCGAATAAAATTCCTTATCATAGGTGGAGTATCGTTGTCCGGATTCATTCAGCTTCTCACTGAAGTAAGCAACTGGATGACCTTCTAGAGCAAGGCTCCATCTATTCCAATTCCTGATGCGTCACACGCCACTTCAAAGACTTTAGAAAAATCGAGAAGACGCATAACAGGAGCGATGACCATTCTCTTCTTGATCTCAATAAATACTTTCGTGGCAGCATGAGACCAGTTAAATTCTTCCTTCTTCAAACAATCGGTGATTGGAGCCATGACAGTGCTTAATCCTTTGATGAACCGACGATAAAAGGTAGCGAGCCAGTGAAAACTCCTTACATCACGAATGGTCTTAGGCTCGGGCCATCCTCAATGGCTCTGATTTTCTCAAGATCTGCAGAAACTCCATCGGTAGAGCCTACAAATCTGAGAAATTAAAGTTGTGTAGAGATAAAGGTACACTTCTTAGGATTAGTGTACAACTCTTCCCTCCTCAATATAGAATAAACTTGACGTAGATGGTCGAGGTGTTGCTCACGAGATTGACTGCAGATGAGGATGTCGTCAAAATACACTACCAAGAATTTGCCCATAAAAGGTCGTAGTACTTGCGTTATCACTCTCATGAAAGTACTCGGGGCATTGGTCAATCCAAAAGACATGATCATCCACTTATATAACCCATCCTTCGTTTTGAAGGCGGTCTTCCATTCATCTCCGGAACGAATGCGAATTTGGTAATAACTACTTTTGAAATCAATCTTGAAGAAAATAGTAGCACCAGACATCATATCTAACATATCGTCCAGTCTACGAATGGGGAAACGGTATTTAACCATTATCTTGTTGATGGCACGACTATCCAAGCACGTACGTCAAGATCCGTCTTTTTGGGCGTTAGGAGGGCGGGCACCGCGCAAGGACTCATGCTCTGTTGGATGAAGCCATTTCTCATCTCAATTCGTCAATGCCTCTTGAGTTCGACATGCTCGGTGGGGTTCATCCTATAGTGGGGTTGGGAAGATTAGCTCCTGAGACTAGATCAATAGTGTGTTGTATGTCACGCATTGATGGAAGCTTGTCCGAGAGATGTTCAAGAAACACATCAGCGAACTCCGCAATCACTGCGGTGACTTCGGGAGAGATCTGTGTTGGATTCCTTAGTAACTTCTTTGGTTGCGAGGATCACGAAGGGAGCTCTTTTCTCTAAGTCTTAACTGAAAGCCTTTGCAGTAATCAAGCTGATACTGTTAGTTTTCTTCACTGTAGTAGGCTTTGGTTCAAATGGTTCAGTCTTAGGCTCACGAGGCAGTAACTTAATCTTCTTTCCTTCGTGTTCGAACTGACACATGTTCGACTGACCGTAAATGGTAACATCCTTGTTGTACAGCCATGGTTGTCCAAGGATAACGTGACTCACATCCATAGACACAAAACTGCACCAGGTTTGTCCTTATAAAGACCAAAGTCAATCGGGACAAGACATCTCTGCTTGACTTCTAGCACTGAAGAGTTAATCCATGTTACTCTATAGGGATGCGGATGGGGTACGGCCTTCAGGCCAATTTTGACAATTACTGTAAATGACACAGCATTAATACAACTTCCACTGTTTACAATTATCTTGCAGCTCTTATCACCAATTTCATAATGATGTGGAACATGGTGGTTCGTCTCCAGTCATCTTTCTCCTTGGGTTGAGATAAGACACACCTGACGACGGATAACGAATCGATGTCGTTGGTTGAATGTAGTTAAGACCAATGTTATCACCTGTGGTATCATCGTCCATATCAGTCTCTTCTTCTCCCCGGAAAATAAATTCTTCTGAGTCCGATTCTGATACTACTTCAGGTTCCTCATTGATTAAGGCAATTTTGACCGGAGTTGGGCATTGGCAGCTACATGTCTATATCCCTGGCGCTTGTAATATTTGATTGTGGAAGTCATTTTGGAGAACTCCTTATCAATGCCCTTGCCTTTGTTCTCAACGCTCTTGCCTTTAGTACCCGCTCTGTGGGCAGAAGCTGGCTTTGAAAACGGTTGGAGTACTGACTCGAAGGAGGTTTGGTTATTTGTGTGTGACCCTTATAGATGGGGTTAGACTTGGTTGCATCTAAATCTTGAACCAATGTGTAGGCCTTCTCAAGCTCGGTGACTTCATGCGCCAAAAATTCAGTTTGCAAGTCGTCCCTAAGTCCGGCTCTAAACCTAAACAGGATTTGAGCTTGCCCTTCAGTATTAATGGTATTGCATCTGATGAGAAACTCATCGAACTTTTTCACATATTCCTGTACCGATTTGTTGCCCTAAGTGTATCGATGCCACTTATCCATAAGACGGGCACTAAACGATCAAGTATCAATCGGTTCTTGCTCACGAGCTGTTCGCATTTTTACTAAATTAGTCCAATACTGGCTAGCCTGACTGACCAATTTCATAACGGTAAACTTGACTTTTCTGGTTTCAATGAGATCGTACCACGTGAAATACTTGTCAAGTTATTGAATCCAATCAAGAAAAAGTTGTGGATCATTACGTACATCGAATGTTGGGACATTGATCTTGATACTTTTCAAGAATTGACTATCAGGGTCTCGCTCACCGCGTCCTTGGTATGGTACTATCCAATTATGTTCTCCTTTATGTTCATTGTGGTTCTCGAGACGAGTTTAAACTCTACCTAACCTATCTCCAGTCTAGGTTGCAGTTTGGGTCAGGTTGGCTAGTTGGGCTTGTATGTGCGATTGCGTCAGCGAGTTGTTAGGGATCCATAGTTGTACTGCCTGCCTTGCTAGACTCTCCTACCAAATAGGGGTGTCCATTACGGGTGGGCATGCACTAATAAGACCTAAATGAATGCAAGTAGAACCTAGATACAAATTTTTTAATTAAATTTATGCAAAAATAAATGAGATTCCTAACTATATGTTGATGCAATTTTTGCTACCTAAATCATACTCTGATACCAAATGATGTAAAACTGGGTGCAGAAGATGTCAAAAATCAGTGACAAAACTAAACTTATTAATTTCACTACAGAATAGAATCTTCAGTAGGAATAATTTTAGAACTAATTATATGGCAAGATGGGTTTTGACAAAAAATAGGATATTCGCAATGTAGAAAATTCTAATCGTTACAAACCGTACTTCCACACTTAGCTAATCAGGAAAATCCTACTTGCAATATCAGAATAGTAAGATAAAAAGGCATGCCGAATCACACACGCTCACTAATATATGTGGATAACAGAGAAATCATGATAATATACTAAAGATAAACTAAGCAGTATAGCCTAATGAATATCTTGATTTGTTGAAAACAGAATTACCTGCCGATAAGCTTCGTTCTCGAGCTATCGATACTTGATTGAATTGCTTTAATACTTCCACTGTAACATGTTAGGTTCTAGGACTGATGTGTTGTTGCTACTTGCAAGGCCTAAAGATTGTTGCTTGGCCTGATCACGCGAGGAGAAGAGAGGATGGAAGATGCTTGGATTGCTGGCAATTGATGGCACACGGGAAGGGGAAGAGGGGAGTCGGGCCTACCGTTTGCTGGTGGATGTTGGCGCACACAACGAGAGATGGTGGGATGTTGTTGGTGCTTGTAATGGATTGTTGTTGGCTGGTTGGTGTGGCGCACAAAAGGAGAAGAGAGGAGGATGTCCATATTGTGAATGGGAGAGTAGGGAGGAGGCGGCAGAAATTTTTTTGTGGGGTCTATTTTTTCTGTGAATTGCTCACGCATAAAGGAGCAAAGCGGAAAGGGTGTGGGGATTTCTTTGGGTTGAAATTTGTAACTATTTTGGAATTTGGGGATAAGATGATGATATGTAATTGGATTCAAACTTTGGATTGGAATGGGATAGATGGATGGGTTTTGGGGTTGGGGATAAACTCGATTGGGATAAGATAAGAGTATTTTAAGTGGAGATAAGGGTATTTAGAGGAAGGCTTCACACTCTAATCCTATAATGAAAATGAATTTCACATTCAAATTCAGAGGATGTTTTCATAACTGAAAATCCACATTTTTTTTTTAATCAAAGAGTGCATACTTATTTATTCTAAGCGAAACCAATTAAATAGGCTTACAATAACTAGAGTTTTCCCACATAACTGATGTGGTACTAAAACACTAAACAAATAAATAAGAGTAAATAAAACTAAAAAAAGAGAAGTACAGACTCCAGCTGAAAACATAACCCTGCCTAAATCCAGATAGACACAGCTCGACGCCTTCTACGATGATACACGTGATCGTATCTCCTCTTCGGACGCGCCGATGCCATGTCCTCATCATCATCATTCTCAATTTATTAAATATATACTTAGTGTATGTTTTTGTCGATTACCAACAAAGAGAGGTGTTGAATATAAACAAAAAATAACCATTTAAGAAACGCAAGGGCCTGGCCGTGGATGCATCTTGCAGGTATGGGGTTTCATGGCCTTAGAAAAAATCTCCAAAGACAATGGGGTTTCTTCCAAAATGAACAAAGATTTACAAAATGAATATGGACTTTGAAGATCTTTCAAAATCTGGGAGAGACTGACAGCCAAAAATGGTTCAGAGATATTTGCAAATCACTGCAAATTTATGTTGTTACCAATAAGGAGAGTTCCAGCTATCAAGAAGAAACAGAGTTGGAACCATTAAGTGAACAAGCAAGCAGGTTTTGCTATTTATAGGCATTGGCGTGATAGATGTCATGACAATTCTACATGTCCACTAGCCAACTCCTGCATGCATGGTTATGAATTCTGCCCCCAATAAACAAAAAAAATGTGCTTTCTCTAAAAACACTATTCTAGTGCCCTGTAGCATGTTCAGATAACTAAAGCTTTGCGGGAGATTGAGACAAAATTAATGCTCCTTTTGAATTTAGAAAATAAACTGGAAATCATTTAAATTTACAAGCTAACTAATAACTTCATCTGCTAAATTTGTCACAAAATCACGTTCACTTGAAATAAAATATCCCATGCATTATCACTTTCTCATGGTGTTGACCTATATTTTTAGTAAGTTAATAAATCTGCAAGCTTCATAAGCACATTTTTTTCTAGATGATGAAGAAATATTACGCAAAGGAAAGACTAGTTCAGTGATATCTCATCACTGCTAGAGCAATGCATTCAACATTCTCGAACTTCAGTAAAGAAACTATGCCTTCTCCATAAAAACCAGAGTACAAGCAAAATGACAAACTCTTTACAAGAAAATTGAATTGACAAAATTTCATGGTACTTTAAACTCTACAGATGGAGTAAATATTAAGTAATCAGGCAAATACTGTCTTCCCATATGGCAGATGAAATGATCAGCTTTGACTGACTAAAAGTCCACGAGAGAAACTACAAAAAATATATGAAGAACAAGCTTACATCATCAACAAGCAGTCCCTTTACAAAATGACGCCGGAGATGTTGGTAGTCAAAATTGTCAGTAAAAAGACTAAGAACTTCTGGAGAGCAGATATCAACGTAGCAATCCTGCATGAAGAAACCTTGACTGAGTTATTGCAGGATATAATACAGGATTTGTAGAAGCCAGGGAAAGGCGCACTGCAATCATACATTAGAAACCATGAAAAGAAAATAAACTAGCGTTTATGCAGCTTGCGAAAAAATTGCAATCTGTTTGCAGAATATAAGATGAAGTGCCTTGCAAATATAAATAAGGCTCAATGCATGATACTAATAATTTTTATCTAATCTTCCCTGTTATATTCATTCACAATACTGATTTAACATGTTGAACACAAGCGCACATCGTGGGCACACACTCAAAACAATACGTTTCAGGATACCTAGATACCATGGAAAGACAAAGACTAGCAGCGGTGCACCTGGAGAAAAAAATATTCCAGTTTAGAATAATAAGATGAACTGCATTGCAAGTGCAAGCTTAATACAATTAAGATCAATGCACGGTAGTCATTTGTCATCTATGCTTTCTGTCTCTATCATCCACATTTCATGTGTTGTTGTTGCCGCTGCCTGTAGTTGTCAATACTACAAAATGAGATTTCTTCAGCCCCATATGCAACACCATAAAATGTATGGGGCTAACAGCCACATAGAGAAGGGCTTGCACAGCCTATTATGAGCCAAATAAATGAATATGTAGACACATACTCAGGTGAAGAGGTTTATGCGGTCAGCATTCCAGACCTGAAATTCGAACATTCTAAGTCTTAACCCCCCCCCCTTTTTTTTTTAATGACCTTATCTACTCCTCACTTCCACAGCTTCTTCAGATACGCGACCCTCCTCTCTAGATTTGAAACATTCCCTTCAAACATTTGGTATGGTTATCAATTTATGCTTTTGTGGTTGAATAATAATCGTGGATGGTGTCCATGGTACTAGCTTCAGACTTCTGTTATAACTCGTGTTCATGTGTTATATATGGTGCTTACATGTTTTATGTTACTTTATAATTGTTGCCTGCTACACTTTAGGTTGTTATTTTATGATCATAGCAGCTTACGTGATATTTTTTTTATTGATTTAATTTTATGTGTCTTCGTATCTATTATTAGCATAGCTATTAACATAGCTTTTCAGCTCACAATTACACACAAAGAGTTCTGAATAATGGTTCGAGTAATGATACTAAGACCACTAGTCGGCTCAATGGTTTGTTTATTCCCCCCTCACCACCCGATTGGTGGCTAGTAGGGAGGGGCCGCTTCTAGCCACCAATTGGAAGGTAGGAGATGAAATAAACAAATCACTGGCCAACTCACCACTGGTCTAATTCGCATTACTCTAATTGATAGTAACATTGGATAGTTCTATATCTTTCCCTCCTGTTTTTTCTGATTTATGTAATTTTATTTTTTTATTTTATTACTTTAATTAATTTACCCATGTAGTCAGAATCTGTGGTATTCAACAGGCTGTTGCAGACTGCTGTATGCTACTACACTGCTGTTTACAACATTAGTGTCATGTGGTTGTTGTTCGAGAAAGAGGAAGCCAAAACAGTCCCTCGAATTTGCAAATCATAAGATAATGCAAGAGTTGTAGTTGTTGTCAAAGATTAAGATATAAGAGAACCCAAAACAGATTCTCTAGCTTCAAATATAGAAGATGATGTGAGCCAGGACATAAGAAAGCACACACGTCCTATGCAGAAAGAAATATTTAAAGTCAAAACTAAAGCGTTGAGCTCACCTATCCACATTTCATAGAGTTCATTGGCAGTTACAACTTGTAAGGCACAGAAATTACATAGATTCACAAATTCAAATAATTAAGAAAATTGATGTGAAAAATCCCTGAGAAATTACAACTGCTTCTCAAATAAGAAGAAAATTAATAGTCGACTGTGAGGTGAGCGGATAAGAACTGGGGACAGTAGTCTGCCCCGAAGAAAAGTAAGAGCATGAGCAATGGTCACCTTGAAGAAATACTTTTAATTGAGCAGAGAAAAAGTTGATTTAATGTTGTTAGTTATCAATAGAAGACTAAAACCTTTTGAAAAACGAAACACTTATTACTAGATTGATTAATAAGAAAACACAATAACTGAGCAAATAAAGAAAACCAATTCTCTGAAAAACTTTCAAATGTAGACATGGATGACTTATCTTCACAAGTATTTATGGGACAGTTGCACAGAAAAATCTAAAGTTTTATGCATAAAAAAGCAATGCTAAAGCAGAAATTGAATTTGAAACCAGAATTACCTGTTTATCATTATGTAAACAAAGAGAAGGATTGTCAGCTAGCAACATTTTATCGAGAGAGATAAACTGACATGAGGGATCTGCCTTGTCCTCATAGTACAGAAGTTCTTTCGTTTCTGGATCAATTGCCATTACAACTTCATCATTACCAAGTCGAGTTTGATGTGTTATAGATGAAGGTTTAGAGCGCTTGATGACCATAGTCATTACAGCAAGTGGATCCCTCTTTCTTCTTTCTTTGTGCTCATGAAGTGCCTGTGTTAAGCTCATGTTGCTGACTGTATCACCACTTATGAGAATAAAGTCTCCATGAATCTTCAAAGAAGAACGAAAAGGTTACATCAAATTCAAGTCCTTTGAGGTAATTAACATGCTCAAAGTTTCAAAGGGCAGAGGAAAATGACTTTGCAGATCGAGTCAACCCAGCAGCAGAAAGGAAATGATGAAAGAGCATCAAAAGAAACAAAACCTGGGTCATTATCAATTAAGTAATTTTGGACAATCATTCATCAAATCCAATTTGTAAAGAAAATTATTTGGACAACCAAAATATAGTGTGATGGTAAGCCTGTAAGTGATATCACCAGCTAGTCTCTTGTGAAAAATAATTTATATGTCACACCAACAATAGGGTAAGTGAAGGTGACATTAACTAGCAATCTATGGCATAACAGGACATCAACATAACAAGAATTCTTATCTCCCTCAACAAGTTGAAAAGTACGGTAGTAGATTGTTAACATGAGGGAATGTTAGAAATATCAAGAAAATCTATTAACCGTCAGTTCTGAAAACAAGATTCATGAGAGAAAAACTAAACAGTATGAGATTGTTAATAGCCGAGGTGCTTCCAGATCTGGGGGAGTGGTGAGGATGGGGATGGGGAAATGAGCCAAAAGAACTTGCCATAGTTTCAGCCAATCAAATCAACCTACATCTAGAAAATAACAATGAAATTGGCGTATCACCAAGTCAGGCATAATATAGGGCCTTAAATCATCACTGATATATGGTATAGGTTGAAAGTTTGAAGAGTTTGAGAAACCTATTTATCATGGTTTCAAATATCGGAGATTCCAATATATATGGGCAATATCGTATAAGGTTTTAAGGTACGTGACACGATATATCAGACTCATATGGCCGATAATGATAGCCAATATTGACGATATTGGTACCAAAAGTCATCGGCCGATCCGATACTAATACCGAGATTCTAAACCATGCTATTTATTGACTAGACAAAATCAAAAGATATTATTCAGCATGGGCTTTGAGAAGCGAGAAGTATCATGAGTATTTCCACCACAACTGCATTTTCTAAGTAACCCACGTCCAAGTTGAATCCATGGGTTCTTGCTTCTTGCGCTTGGAGCTGAAATTTTGACACTGCTGGCTTTGATTTTGCCATGTAAATAAACATGTAATTCTTTCAGGGTATATTGATGGAAAACAAGATTGGTTTATATATATCACTATTGGTTATAACCAGTTCTTTCAATTACTTGGGAACGACACCATCTTCTTTGTGGATAAATAACCTGATCGACTCATTTACAATGCCAGCATGTAGAATGTGCAATTTCCTGGTAAAATAATGGGAATTATCAAGTAACCAATGTAACTGTCCATCCATAAAATAAGTCCTCATATGTAAACGACCAATATAGTTCGAAGTCATACAATCTAGGGAACCTTCAAAAGACCAAATCAACTCGAATTGGTCACAGTAAGGCAATAACATATGACAATAAAAAGAAAGTTGACATAAAAGTGATCTTTATAAAAAGGAGAAATATCATCTATGAATGTTGAATTTCAAGATATTCCCCATACAAACATAGAATGAAAATGGCCAGATGGTTTTGTTAAAATAAACAAGAATTTCATGTAAAAATGGCTTATGAAGGACAACATACGGTATAAGAGGAAGATAACTCCATGTAAAAGACAAAGGTAGCCTACAACCACCACCCTAATAAAACCAAAATTTCAACTTAGGGGATGGTTGAATGACTGTATTTGGAACTACATGCAGTTTCAATTACAGTAAACAACAAGCCAACATTTGCTGCGATGTAGTTGGAATTGCATGCAAACTCTAAGTGCAATAGTTAGTGTTGCATTTTAGGTTTTTAGGCCTTCTCGCTATAATTGGAACTACGGCGAAATTGGCTAGAGTTCCAAACTACAGCAACTACAGCGAAACTGGCTAGAGTTCCGGACTACAGCAACTGAGGTTTAAACAAAGAAAATCAAAAGAGGATGCCACATCAACCTTTTAAACAAGTTCTATGCAATATTACACCATGCTTTAAACCAAACAATTATTCTTTATTTCGTTTAATGGGAACTGCAACTGCAAGCTTGTCAAACCAAACACATGACGTGGTGTTTCAACTCCAGGAATAAAAGTTACATGTAGTTTTCATTGTAGCCCAACTGCATCAAACCAACAGCCCCTAAACGTCAAATCAGAAGGTATATGTGTGAGATCTTTACTATGTTAAGGATATATGTGATTGAAAAAGTCCCTACATTGGAAAGTTGAGCGAAAAAAGTGAAGAATTTAAATATGAAGTTGTACCTAAACCTATTGGTTAAGCTTTTGGGTCAGATAAGGTCGCGATCCATGTGTCTCATCGGTTGACTCCTCAAAAGGCAGAATTTTCATAAAAGACAGTATCAAAGCCCGGCTCATGCCAATGGGGGAGTAGAAAATGCATTGAGAGGTCTAGTTATTGCCAGAGACTATGAAGAATTTACCTAAGCCTTATCTACTGGTTGTCCATGTCATACATACAAGGAGATGGCTAGCC
Source organism: Agave tequilana (assembly GCA_038442645.1). Classification (NCBI taxonomy): domain Eukaryota; kingdom Viridiplantae; phylum Streptophyta; class Magnoliopsida; order Asparagales; family Asparagaceae; genus Agave; species Agave tequilana. The sequence goes on along the minus strand of JAVJIF010012024.1, from coordinate 15,031 downwards.
CATTTAATTCCTATGGAGGATTGTGTGGATGGTGAAGATTGTATGCCGATGTGATTCTTGTCGACACGCATTAAAGGGGAGCATTTTTAAGGATACATGTGTTATTGGATAGTCTTATGCTCGAGGTTTGAGTGAAACGGTAACATGAATATAAAGTTGGAACTAGAGCATAAGCTTCTGGGGCAAAATTAAGTCTCAACCCATATCATAGCTTCATGGTTTGAACTGATTTATCATCTCAGTCACGTAGGCCACATCGGTATTGGGCGATATTTCAAAATATTTCAACCATGCAAATATATTCCTCCAAAATTGAATAGTACTCATATTTGCATTTAGATTCCCGAGAAGAAAATAAAATATAAATACAATAAACCTACACCCCCATTGCATCTCCTCCACTTACACTCAAATGCTAGCTCCAAGTACTAGTATGACATCGAATTTTAAGAAAACTTACACGCTACAAAATCTTAGAAACTAAATTTGGTTGGCATTTTCATGGACTACAATTTAAGTATGTTCAAAGTGTGTGAGATGATAATACTAGTTTGAGAACTGTATCTTAGAATTATTGCATCCTTTGAAATGTTGGCACCTAAAGCATCCGTAGGTCACAGAATATTCCACGGTGCCAAAGACATGACAATGAAAATGTAAACATACATATATATGGCAAGATCACATGAGGTTAGATAACCATGCATCAGGATCACTCCATCAGTACACAGATCAACAAAGCATTGTGAATGGTGCTCTTGAACTTCCTTTTCTTTTTCCCTAGATTCTAGAAAGAGGCTATGGTGGTTGATCAAAATATAGGGTAAGATCCCCAGAACTTCAAACACAAAGACAATGTAGTTCGCTTTAGAAACACTCAGTCCAGACACCCCACCCCACCACGCACCCCGCCTCTTCCTTCCGCTAGAATTCAAAACAAACTAATGAGCACCGGGTAGCTAGCTCCAAATGGCCCTCTTATATGTTTTGTGATGAATCTGAGAGAAAACTGAAACCCAAATCACTTAAAAATGCAATGTTTGCTATATGGCTTGGCTTTGTAGCTGATGATCAATCCAAGATTACAAATGCACATAATAAGTACTCAAACAGTGTGTCCATTAAACCACTTGACTACTGAAAAGTTGATATGTAAAGGTCACCAAAAATTTGTTGTTGTGACATAAACATAGTTAACACGCGCGCACGCACATACATACCACTGGGTATCATTCAATCATACTTTATAATTGTTGTTTTCGCAGACCTTGTGGTTTATTGCATATCCGCAACACCCTTGTTATATTATACAGTCCTCACAGTATCCATCCACATCATCCTTGTTGCCTTAGCCATCTCACCTTTTGGTCCACCTTTCTCGAGATAGATTACTGTAAGAGAAATGTGAATCATATAATGTGTGACCTTCAACACATGATCATATACTGCATTAAACCTTTTACTACACCTTTCTCAATCAGATATCTGAATATGAACAAAGATGATTGGAAGAGAACTGCTAATCACATAACATGTGACCTTTAAGACATGATCACATAATGAATTAAACACCCGACTTCAGGACACATAAATTGTTACATGATGGATGAAAACAGTGTAATATCCCTTTAGGAATTTTTGGTTCCATCAATGCCTCTAGTATAAGGGCACAGAATCATCTCATGAATGCTTGAGCAATTAACACCTAACCTGTGTCTACTTGAATTCCATCCCCATAGTCAATGATAAGTAGAAGAGGCCTCTCCATGACTATTGAACTCCCAAAATGGATGTGGTTGATAGACACCTGAGATTATAAAATTCCTAGGGGTACACATCTCAAATGATTAGCCAAGCAATAGCTGAAGTGCGAGGTTGTTGATCCATCCAATCTCCTAACTTGTAAACTACAGAATATTCTCCATTGAAAACCATAAACCACTAAATACTGTGATTAACTTGTTCACTGAAAAACAACCTAAGTCATATGTTTTTCATAAAATCTCCACGCCCTCATGACCTTCTGAAGAGATTGTCACTGAGTCATTGCATTAACACACAGCACGAATTTAAGAACTTTATAAGTAGGTAATCTCTCCAATTAGGTAACTAGGAAATTTTCCCTCCCTACCTGCCTCATTTCATCTTGTGGTCTATATATCAGAATTTACAATCTGGGGAAAGTGGATGTTAAATGTTATACAAACTTCACCTTATATGTTATAAGAAAGTGGGTTTTTTTTTTTTTTTTTTTTTTTGGTGGGCGGGGTGGGGGTGGGGGGCAAAGCTGATTGGATAAAATTCACAAACTTTTCAAGAAAATTCAACTGCTAGCACTAACCACGCCATGGTTATAAATAACTCGAAGCGCATCCCCGGCGCTGATGGCATCGCGAGACTCGATGGTCATCACGCTGAACGTAGCCTGCTGCTTGGTCCACTGAGACTCATCAAGAAAATCCTTCACCTGCCCCGAATGAGCGCAGCAGAACACGAAGACCTCTTCGACTCCGACTGATTCGAGCCACGCCAGAGAGTACTCTATCATGGGAACATTCACCAGCGGCAAGAGCACCTTATCAAGAAACGAAAATGCAAGAGTTAGGGTTTTCTTAGGGTTAGGGTTAGGGTTTGGGGAATCGGTACGTACCTTTGGGCGCTCCAGGGTGATCGGCCGGAACTTGGTGGTGAAGCTGTCGGCGAGGAGGACGGCCTGGAGAGGGGTGCGGGCGAGGTTGTCGGGGTCGGAGGAGGCGCGAGCGCCCTTTTTTTGCGCCATTGACGACGATGAGGACGGAAACTGAAGAGAGAGGCTAAGAGACCGGGGAAGAGGTTTTGGTAGGGTTCTGTTCTAAATGGGTTGGGATCGCAAACCCGAATCTAGTTTTTGGCGAGACTTTAGACTCGGGTCCTTGTTTTGCAAGAGCTAATTCTTTCTTTCTTTTTCTTTAATTAAAAAAACTTATTTTAATAAATAATTAAGAAAAAAATTCTCTTAAAATAATTATCAAAATCGACTTACACCGGAGGACGCCACGATGCGCTGGCAGGCGCGCATAGAAATGAAAATTCAAGTTCGGGTTTTTTAAATTAGAACGCAAAAAATATCTCAAAATTCAGGTTCGGATTTTGAAAACCCGAACTTGAATCATACAAAAAAATATATATATTCTTTCTTTTTCTTCCTCCTCTCTCTCTCTTCTTCTGAAATTTTTTTTGTACAGGTTCTGGTTTTCAAAATCTTTAGGTTTTTAAAACTTGAACTTGAATTTTTAGCTATTTTTTATATTCGGGTTAAAATCCGAATATGAACTTTCTCCCCTCCACACGTCCGTCAGCGTCACGCTGGCGAGACGAAAACGGTAATCGCCGATGTGACAGAATAGAAGTCAATTTTGATAATTATTTTGAAGAGAGATCTTTTTTTAATTACTTATTAAAATGAGTTATTTTAATAAAAAAATCTTTTTTCCTTTCCTTCTGTTTTTTCTCTGGGGGAGAAAGGCTCGCACTCTCAAAACATCTTAATTTGCCTTAAAGCATCAAATTTTAATAATAGCGATTGATCACGTCGGAAAGCTAGTGGTGGATATGTAAGCAAATAATAAAATAGCTAGGCATTATGGTGACGCAGAGAAGAAGGATTCGGGAGAGAAAAGTTTGATGCGAGAATTTTTCCAATGAATGGAGTCCTTGTGCAGTCTGGACTCTGGATATGGACGCAAGGTATTTTGAGAGCGTAGTTTAATTGGATCCAACTAAGACTTTCTTAGCCAAAAAAAAAAAAAAAAGTTATGTTGTCTTTTATTCCAAGCTCAACTCTATTTTTTAACACATAGTCAAAGTGTCAAACAAAACCTCAACAGGGATGTGATAATTTTTCTTCCTAGTCCACCTAACCCATACAATCTAAATATTCAAATAAAATATGGCTTAATAGTTTTAGACAGGAGCACATAAAACTTATAGAATAATCTTTGAATATATTTTTTTTAAAAAAGAGCAAATGGGACCAGGACCTTGACTTTTTGAGTGTAAAACCCTCACAAGTTTCTTATGCCGATATTAATTCCCGATAGCTATCTATTTTTTTTTCTATTTGCTTGCTTTATTCAAATGCATGTCCTTCTGAGGAATGGAATGTTATATGGACAATTTATCTCAATTTAATGAATTACATTAGTATGAGTAAATGAAGAATTTACTTTAATGGATTTATTTCAACGAAGATTCTTGAATGAGCAATGTTGACCTTATCACTCCCCCTCAATATTCGCTCTTCTTGTCAACTCGAGCCGCCATCTGAATTCTGCAAACTTCGAAGAGCTAAGTCCTTTTGTGAAAATATTTGTCGCCTACTCTTTTGTACCGATTGGTCTCATCATTATTTTCTCCTGAAGCACCTTCTCCCTCAAAAAATTATGGTGTTATCTCTATGTGCTTTGTCCTTGCATGGATCATTGGATTCTATTGTTGATTGATTGCCGCAGTACGTACAATATAGTATGTTGGCTGATACAAATCCTCCATTAACTATATTAGCCATGTACTTTCCTAAGCTGCCATCACTGCTGGCCTGTACTCAGACTTTATAGAAGACAATGATATTGTTGATTGTCTTTTGATGCACCATGAGATAGTTGTTGAGCTCAGGCTGAATACATATCCAGTTATTGACCTTCTAGTATCATGATTGAAATACACCTAGGGGTGAATAGGTGTATTAGCTAATCTAATGACAAATGATGCGGAATTAAAAACTCAATTGCAACACACTATGTGTGACCAAATAGTGTAGCCGAATTCCCCGTAAAGAGCTCTGGACTATCTCCTCGAGATTCCTCTAAATTAATAGTTGAGGTGCTATATGAAGCTCTCTTGGTTCAACACAAGTGTGACACACACAAAGTATATCTAGTAAATGAATATGTGCAATATAAAGTAATGCAAGATATAAGAGAGATAGAATTTAGAGATAGTGGATCAAACGCAAACACCAGCATATGTTTCGAGGTTCGAACTACTGCTCTACGTCCTCGCCTTCACACAGAATGATTTCCACTACGTCCACACAGGACCTCCCACAAAGGGAACCTCTACCGAGGAATTTGCAATTACAAAGTTGAAGTATACAACTCCTCTCTCCAACACAACCACCTCTACTCAAGAGGCAATGCACAAAGTCAAAACACAATCACATCTACACAAGAGGGATGGACACAAAGTCAAAACAACAATCACCTCTGCACAAGAAAAATAAGGCACAAAGTCAAACATAATCACAATCACCTCTACACAAGAGGGATAACCACTAACCCAAAGCACAACCACCTCTACACTAGAGGGATAGGCACAAAACCAAAGTAAAGGAAAGATTACAACTTGGTGATCACAATAGACTACAAACAACTCTTGGTGATCACAATAGACCACAAATAATATCTCCCACAAAAATAAGATCCTATAGATAGGAGAGAGATGATAGCTCAAGTGTGAGAAAATAAGGTGTTTGAAAAATAAATCACAAAGAAAAATACTTGGGAAAAATGCTAGATAGAGATAAGAATAAAGATCCAAAAACTAATTTTCCAAAGACTCTATTTTTCTTTGATTTTTTCAGCCCTTGAAAACAAAATAAAAATAAATCTTTTTGACACAAAAAACTCTTCAAAAACTTGCTGCTAAACACTTTAATAGATGAGAAGAAAGGCTCTTGAAAATCTTGTTGAAAACAGCCCCCAAAACCCCTTTATATAGGGTTAGGAAAAACTAGCCGTTGGCAACAGAAAAGGTCCAGATTGCCCTTCCGATCGACTGGCCCAACAGTCATATTTCTAACCGTTGGCGCTCCGGTCGACCGCCCGGTCGACTGGGCACAGCCTATCGGTCGACCGCCCGGTCAACCGACAGTACCCGAGAGTGGGGTACTTTCAGTCGGTCAACTGACCGGCCTTCTTGACTGGCCTTGTGCATGTATCTTGTGCACCTCGGTCGACCAGCCGGTCGACTGACCTCTGGTCCGATCGACCGCCAGTAGGATCTGGCTGATGTTTTGGGACTTGAAACTTGGTTTATTTAACATCCATAAAATCCTATAAATTTCACAAAAACAAGTACTTGTAAGATATTTGAATAACAAATATGTGTGATCAAAAATCAACATATATTGCAAACTATTTGAACTATTTTTGTGATATAAAATATTTGGCCTTAAACAAAAATCGTATTTTTCAAAACTTAGATTTTGAAAAGAAAAACCGTTTTCTCCAAACTTGTATAAATACAAAAACAAGATATCGAAACAAATTTGAAGCATATTGTGTATGGATAAAATCCAATATACATGTAAAAGATATATCTATATTTTTGACATAAAATCCAAAATAGATTTTGTTAAATACAAAACTCTAAAACACATGAATAAGATCATCAAAATAAGTTTTTCTAAATATATGAAGCATGTATATATAGATGAAATCTAATATACATTAAACCATGTAAACTTGTTTTGATTCTATCTATTCATGAAAATCATATATATGTATATTTTTATCCAAAACCGGTTAAACCGAAAACCAAACGTATTGAACTTGAACATATCAACACTAGTCTATCTTTATATAAGATCTAAATAAAAACACAAACTGAAGTCTTCTTATAAAACTCCTTCTCCAAGCCGATTCGATCCAAACACGATCCAACGATCTTGACTCCATATGAGTGCTAGATGCGATCTTAACGTGCGAGCTCTTGAATCTACATGAGTTAGCTCCAAAACTCCTTTGTTGAAGCTAAACACCTACTAATATCTTGATCAATAATTAAAACTATATAAACACAAGATCATTAGTAAACTAACCTTCATAAGTTAGTCATCATCAAAACTAAGGTGAAAGGCCTCTAGGCTAATAATGATCACCTGCATAGTCATCATCACAGAAGCCAATCATCCCATGTTCTCCTTTTATCTTGTACATTACGGCATAGTCAAGTGTTCCTTTGATATCCCTGACAATTTGCACACTGCTTCTAGGTGAGTCTTCTTTGGCTTTTACAAATAACGACTCACCAAACCAACTGTGAATGCAATGTCTAGTCTTGTCACGATCAGATAGATAATGGTTTCAACAAATTATCGAAACATGGTTGGATCTTCGAGATCTTTCCCCTCATGTGCACCTAACTTGATATTTGTCTCCATCGGTGTAGAGACAGGCTTATTGTTGAACATTCCATACTTAAGTAGCAAATCTCTTGTGTACTTCTTCTGGCGGAGAAATAATCATTCTTTTGTATTGTTTATGTAACATCCGAATTATTAAATTCTGATTTAATATCCTAATTTTGAGATTTGAGGTATTAAACAAAATAATTAGAGATGATTATTTATTAATTAGTGTGAAGTGGAGTTCAACAAAAAAAAAATCGAAAGTGGAATAAAATTTGATGAGTATTAATTTTGTGTATAAAATAATTGGTATATATATATGCCTGTATATAAATGTACATAAATGAATATATTCATATATATATATATATATATATATATATATATATATATATATATATATATATGAGAAAAATGTATATCAGCCCGCGGGCTGAGAGAACTCTCTCAGTCTGCGCTGACGTGGCTCAATTTTGCACCCCACTAACTTGCGGCCCGCTTATCGAAAGAAGTTAAATTACCAAATACCCCTTATAAAAAGCTACTTTTTCGGTAAAAGACAGTGAATGCTGCTTCTTTAATTTTTTTTATCTGATTTGATATTTAATGATTTTTAATATAGTCGCAGTACTTATGAGAACTGCTACCACGGTCGCAGTCTTTTCTAAGGACTGCTACAAGGTCGCAGTCTTTTTCTGAGGACTGCTACCAAGGTCGCAGTGTTTTTATGAGAACTGCTACCACGATCGCAGTCTTTTCTAAGGACTGCTACCAAGGTCGCAGTCTTTTTCTGAGGACTGCTACCAAGGTCGCAGTCTTTTTCTGAGGACTGCTACCACGGTCGCAGTCTTTTCTAAGGACTGCTACCAAGGTCGCAGTCTTTTTCTGAGGACTGCTACCAAGGTCGCAGTCTTTTTTCTGAGGACTGCTATCATGGTCGCAGTGTTTTTATGAGAACTGCTACCACGGTCGCAGTCTTTTCTAAGGACTGCTACCATGGTCGCAGTCTTTTTCTGAGGACTGCTACCAAGGTCGCAGTCTTTTTCTGAGGACTGCTACCAAGGTCTGCTACCAAGGTCGCAGTCTTTTTCTGAGGACTGCTACCAAGGTCGGTAAAAAGTTGTGAGGGAGGGTATTTTTGGAAATTACAATGTTGAGGTGACTGGCATTAAATTGGGCGGGATTTTACAGGATTTTGCCCGCCAAAATTATTACAGATGTGGGGCGGTGATGTTGCCACGCCCGCAGGCTGAGAAAACTCTCTCAGCCCGCGGGCTGAGGTACAGTAAGCCCTATATATATATATATATATATATATATATATATATATATATCATGTAGTTATATTTCTACTATGTACATTACCCCGTAAATACATAAATGTTAAAATCCTAAGCTAGTTAGTGGGCAAGTGAGGTGACAAGAGTTTGGACAACTTTGAAATGAGAGGGGTGATGTGGCAAAATAGGGAAGTATATGGGAAATAGGTGAATGAGGTGGCAAATTGTTAGGCTAGAGAGAGGTTATACAAGAATAAATATGTATATATATAAGGGTTTATATGTAATAGGGAGAACTAATTCCCTAATAACTCTCTCTCTCTCTCTCCACTCTCAAATTCAGTCATTCATTCATCCTCTTCCCAAAAATTTTAAACCATAATCCCTTTCTCAATCTCAATTCCCTCCCTCGCCAACTCTCAATCTCGTATACTCTCTCTCAATCCCCTCCCTCTTCTCCCTGGAGGCGCGCGGCAACAGCAGCTGCCGCAGCAACTGCGGCAGCCACTGGTCGCGCCCATATAGGCGCAGCAACGCCAGCAGCGGCGGCGGCGCGTGGCCAGGCGGAGCGCGCAGGGGCAGTGGCGGCAGCCATGGGGGCACGGGTGGTAGGTGCTAGAAGGTGAGGGAGTTGTTTAAATTTTCAGTTTTAGATCCCTTGATCTGATTTATATCCGTCTGTAAATCTTGATTCTTGATGATAATTACTTTTGACTTTGTTGATGGGGATCTCTTACTCTAACTAAATTTTTGCGAATTCATTTACATAAATCTTGATCTATCCCCAAAGTTTAGAATTTGTGGGGTGTATGTTACTTGTTTAACGTATGTAAACCATGTGATTGTATGATGGTAGAAAGGAAAACTCATTGTGAAGAAGGCTTAACCCTAATCTATTTTTCCCTAAAATTTGAATTTAATTTATGAAAATTTCTTTAAATTAATGGAAGATTTTCACTCATATCAAGTCTATGTTACATGTTATTAATTGGTGAAAAATGGGGGATAATTCATAGTAACTTGTGTAGGGAGATTTAAAGCACATGCTTTGTCAAAGGAGTTATATTGTCACGATAAGAATTGGACTGAAGTGTTGAACCTGTACATGCATGATAGGTGTTTGCAGTAATGCCACAGTGATCTGCACATGTAAGGAGGTGACTGAGTCTTTTAACATCCCCTCTTGATTCTCTGTGAATTCGAATTTTGAAAAGATTAGTAGTTTTAAGGAAATTATGCTTGGTTATAAATTATAGTTGCTCTAGATTTTAATCCTTAAAGCAGAGTTAGATTTTGATATGTAGATTTAAATTTGACTGTCCGAATGTTGGCATCATAACCCTAGGCTCTTACACACACACACACACATATCAATTTTCAAATAAAGCTTATATCAAATTATGTGATTATAGGATAATGGAACTAGTTTTTATATGCAAGTAGTCGGGTGCCCAAATTTTATTTCACAATGACGAATCTCTTATTTCATGTTTACTTCTTTAAAAATGGGTTTGGGTAGTGTGAATAGGACGTAGAGAGGGGTTCATTGCGCTTAATAAATGGTAAGGCCTTGTGAAGATTATAAAATCGTCCTATCACAGCTTTCGGTATATGTCCCTTACAAATATCATGAATCATAATATTAGTCTTCAGACTGACAAGTATTGTAGACATGAATACCTCCTGATCCTAACAAGTCATTATTTTGAAATATGAGTGATCTAATTACGTGTTGGTTTCATTGCTACTCCTCGTAGGTGACACACCATAATTTACACTTACCTCCTATGTGCGAAGAATATTCTAAAAGGATAGGTGTCATTTCCTCTTGACTTCTACGTTAGGTTCCTCACCTATTAACTCAATTGAGTGGTTAGGCAATCGAGAATGAACGAGGTCTCATAATATAATTAGTCCATATGGGTACTTCATCACCAAAGCTGTAAGCACCTGAAGATGTACCTACGTATCTTCCAAGGAGGAGAAAGACTCGAGTTTACGCTCCTTTCCTTCTAATTATAATTTAAGCACATTCTTGAAGAGAAAGTGTGAAAATTAGGAAAATAAATTACCCGAGATCCTAGGTAACTATTAGTATTATTGAAAGCCCGACTCTGTCTAAATCTTTCAATTCAATAACTAGTAGAGGTGTATGGACCCAAGGTATGAGCTAAACCTAATAATAAATTATTCATGTTAGTATCCTTCGATATTGACTTAGTGATCCTTCGTGTGACAAGAATTAATGGAAAGACTGTTAATTCCTACTATTATTGATGTCCATACACCATACCCATCTATACTATATTAATTGATCTCTCTTTAAAATAATACATAGAGTGATTCAAAGACTTAAGTCTTACAGAAACTAGGAACATGTTTGGACATATATAAAATGTCCTTCCAACTGGCGGAAACTATCCACCTATCGGATTCTAGATATTGGTTGAGCAGGGGTGATTCATGCTAGATAGAGGAAGCAGTCCCGCTTGGTGAGTTTGAGGTTGTTTCATGATTAGTCCTTATGTACTGAATTGCTAGAGATAATCAATTAGGTATAAAAGTCAGTGTCTATATTGGTATTTGGTTGTAGCTTTCATGTGCCGAATTGGATACAAGAAGTCTTCTCTCGTTTCTAAAATACTAATCCTAGAATACTTTTGGTAAAAATTTGGTGAAATATTTCATTAGCGGGTGTCATGTTACCCTTATAACTCAGAGCTGGTTATGGGTATGGTATATGCCCGTGACCATTTTCAAATTTCCGGTTCAAGAATTTTGATAATCGAAGTGTATTTTATGAAGGTGCTATTTTTTTTTTGTATAAAATGAAAATTTAAAATAGAAAATGAGAAAATTGTCAAGGTTATAAAGTTAAACTTATATTAATTTTATAAACTTTAATATCCCTAAGTATGGCACTGGGAATAAGAACAGGGTGTGGGTGATTTAATATCTGACTATGAAACTTAAAGTATTACACTGATTAGACCCCGCCATATTGGCATAAGTTTTGTTAATAGAGATAAATTGGAGAATTACAAGCTTGAAATCTAAACTGACATTGTGAATAAATCAAATTTGTTGTGATGGGTAACATAATTGTAATCGAAATTCTAGTTGACATCAACATTAGATCAAATACTTATGACTGAAGGCATTAACTGATATTGTATAACTTATAAAATAGAGAAATCTATATAATGGAAAAAGGCTAATGTAATCAATGATGTTGAGAACTAAAATCTGAAAAATAGATTTAATTACGTTAAGCAACCTAAATGGACAAGTTCGATAAGTTAATACAACGTTGACAACTAGCACATGTATATAAATTTTGTTTTATGAGTATAACTCTGGAACTAAATTTATCATCCAAGAATTTAACAAGTAATCACTCGCTTATACAGATTTTGTGACAAATAAAATTGTGTATGAGATCGTCACAGTTAATAATCTTTACGTTAGGAAATTTCCAGAATATATGAACGAACTGGTTACTATCCTACACAAACACGGTTGATTTTCCCGATGTGTGTGCACAAAATATTGTGTATACTCAGCCATGTGTGATATATTGGAAATATGTGTAATCATATACAAGCAACATGATCAAGAAGGCTGGAAACTGGAACACGAATAAGAATTACCTATATAATAAGTGAATGGATCACTACAGTGCTAACTTGTAGTTATACTCATATTATCTAGATATACAGTGAATCATAAGCTTATTAATTGTGTTTCCTATCCTTAATACTCTTCTGACTCTCTCACTGAGTTGTCGAGCTCACTCTCCCCAGTACCATATTTTTTCAGGTCATGGCAGGGGCGGAGGCCCAGCTTCAAATCATAGGTGTTGTATTGAGAATTTCATAATAATGAAAGTAATGAAGATATAGCTATGTGTTATTACTTGTAGGAGTTCTTGATGTAGATATTCATGAATTAGTCAGCATGTGTACTTGTAGCATTGTTATATTGAGGAATGATTTGTATTGAGATAAGTTAGATTTTGATGATCATGGTTATTTTGAGTTGGAGTTATAATCAGTTTCTATGTTAAATTATGAAAGCCAAGAGGTGTTCTCTCGAGTAGCATTATGTTGTGATTTTTGGAATGTTATATATGGTAAGTTGGCGATGTCAAACTGAAATATTATTATGTTGTGTGGGTGATTATAGATTTTGATATATCATGTATTTGGATTGAGAAAGCCATGTAGGCTCATATTGTTATGTGTTGTATTTGAGTAAGTGACTAAATGCAAAGGAGGTGCTGCCGAAATTTTGAAATTTTATATGATTAGAGAGATAACTATTTAATTAAATTGAAGATTCATGAAGAATTATGATAATAAAAACTGGGGCCATTACAGTTGGTATCAGAGCGCAAGATATAGAATGAGGATAGACTTACAAGAATTATAGTAGAAATAGGATTAGATTGGTATGATTAATATGCATGGTTATGTTATGTATATATGTGAAAAATTGTTTGATATGGTTGGTTTAAGAGGGGTAGGAGTCTTACGTGTATGATTAATCCCGATATTTGGTCCCTGCCTTATGTTCGGATGATGGTACCCACATGTCATAATTCAGATGTGCTCTGCTAGAGGTTTGGGCCCTCAGTATGAGCTGCCAGTGGTATGAGACATTAGAGTAAGAGAATGATTAAAATATCAAGTGAGTCAAGATTAATTTGGATCGTAAGGACATAGTATTTAATTGATCAGGAGATAATGACTCTTAAGATGAATGATCGAGAAAGAGATAGCATCAAAGAAAGATTTTATGATATGCAGGAGAAATGTGAAAATTTTATACTTACTCATTTCAGGTAGCAAGTTTCGAGGACGAAACTTTTTTAAGGGGAGTAGAATGTAACATCCGAATTTAATATCCTAATTTTGAGATTTGAGGTATTAAACAAAATAATTAGAGATGATTATTTATTAATTAGTGTGAAGTGAGTTCAAAAAAAATGGAAGTGGAATAAAATTTGATGAGCATTAATTTTGTGTATAAAATAATTAGTATATATATATGCCTGTATATAAATGAATACACACACACACACATCATCATGTAGTTGTATGTCTACCATGTACATTATCCCGCAAATATACAAATGTTAAAATCCTAAGCTAGTTAGGGCAAGTGAGGTGGCAAGAGTTTGGGCAACTTTGGAATGAGAGGGGTGATGTGGCAAAATGGGAAAGTGTATGGGAAATGGGTGAATGAGGTGGCAAATTGTTAGGCTAGAGAAAGGTTATGCAAGAATAAATATGCATATATATAAGGGTTTATATGTAATAGGGAGAACTAATTCCCTAATAACTCTCTCTCTCTCTCCACTCTCAAATTCAGTTATTCGTTCATCCTCTTCTCCAAAATTCTCAAGCCCTAATCACTCTCAATCTCAATTCCCTCCCTCTCCAACTCTCAACCTCATATACTCTCTATCAATCCCCTCCCTCTTCTCCCTGGAGGCGCGCGGCAACAACAGCTGCTGCAGCAACTGCGGCAGCCACTGGCCGCGCCCGCATAGGCGCAGCAGCGCCAGCCACTGCGCGGCGGCGTGCGGCCAAGCGGAGCGCACAGGGGCGGTGGCGGCAGCCATGGGGCACGGGTGGCAGGTGCTAGAAGGTGAGGGAGTTGTTTAAATGTTCAGTTTTAGATCCCTTAATCTGATTTATATCCGTCTGTAAATCTTGATTCTTAATGATAATTACTCTTGATTTTGTGGATGGGGATCTCTTGCTCTAACTAAATTTTTGCGAATTCATTTACATAAATCTTGATCTATTCCCGAAGTTTAGAATTTGTGGGGTGTATGTTACTTGTTTAACTTATGTAAATCATGTGATTGTATGATGGTAGAAAAGAAGAACTCATTGTGAAGGAAGCTTAATCCTAATCTATTTCCCCTAAATTTTGAATTAAATTTGAAAATTTCTTAAATTAATGGAAGATTTTCACTCATATCAAGTCTATGTTACATGTTATTAATTGGTGAAAATGGGGATAATTTATAGACTTGTGTAGGGAGATTTAAAGCTCATGCCTTTTAATGTTTTTGTCAAAGGAGTTATATTGTCATGATAAGAATTGACTAAAGTGTTGAACCTGTACATGCATGATAGGGAGGTGATTGAGTCTTTTAACCCCCCTCTTGATTCTCTGTGAATTCGAATTTGAAAAAATCAGTAGATTTAAGAAAATTATGCTTGGTTATAAATTATAGTTGCTCTAAATTTTACTCCTTAAAGCAGAGTTAGAGATTTGATAAGTAGATTTAAATTTGACTGTCCGAATGTTAGCATCATAACCTAGGCTCTTATACATACATAACATACATACATAATATACATACACACACACACATATCAATTTTCAAATAAGCTTAAATCAAATTATGTGATTATAGGATAATGGAATTAGTTTTTTTATGCAAGTAGTCGGGTGCCCAAATTTTAATTTCACAACGACGTATCTCTTATTCCTGTTTACTTCTTTAAAATTGGGGTTGGATAGTGTGAATGGGACGTAGAGAGGGGTTCATTGTGCTTAATAAATG
>JAVJIF010012023.1:0-27766 GCA_038442645.1 Agave tequilana | reverse complement strand
CCCCCCCCCCCCCCCCCCCCCCCCCCCCCCCCCCCCCCCCCCCCAACCCAAAAAAAAAAAAAAAAACAGGAACTGAAGAAAAGAGGAAAAAACACCTGAGTCTGCTTGTAGCTAAAGGACTATGGAAGCCTCTCGGTCGCTGCTGCCTGAAGATGCTGCAGAATGATCCCAACGTCTAGATATTATAGAGAGGATTTGTGTAAAACTACCTCCACTTATCGGTCTTCCCCAGTCTATCGCTAAGCTAACCAAAATTTTGGGTAAAAGAGATGGAACTATAAAATCCTTCCTACACCCAAACCCATACTTTATATTCGATAGGACACAACAACCCAAAAAAAAAAGGAACTGAAGAAAAGAGAAAAAAAAAAACCTGAGTCTGCTTGTAGGTAAAGGACAATGGAAGCCTCTCGGTCGCTGCTGCCTGAAGATGCTGCAGCATGAACCCAACGTCTCTGCCCTCCTCTCTCCAACAAACCCTAACCCCCTTCCCTTTTTCCTTTCTCTTTCAATTAAACCCTACCCCTAACCTTCTCTTGGTGTTTCGCCTGCATCAGTTGTTTGGTTCCACATCAGAACAAAACGTGCCGAAACGATAAAAGTATCACTGTGCCTATGCATTCTCGTCACACCCCTGAGAAATAACCCTGGTTTCGGATCAAGAAGGCCAAACTCTGATGCGATATGCACAATACATATAGGTATTGCCCAATTTTTTGAACCTTGATTAAAAAAAATAGGACTAGGAGATTAAATGTGTTGACCTTAGGAGGCAGCAACCTTTTTTAGCAGTCCTAAAAATACAGACTTGCAAATAGCATAGACCAAACTGTGGGAATTATCGATGCACGAAGGATTTCATCTAGGGATCGACGGTCAACATGTCTCCATCCTAAGATTGCTTAAACACCCTAACATCCTTGATTAGATTCTCTTGCAGAAAGGGTCTTATCTGCATTGCAAATTTCCTTCACTCCTCAAGGAGAAGGCCAACAGTAGTTCTCAACTAACTTCAGGAAATTTGTGGAGGTGTTCAGTTCATGTATTAATTATATCTAAGAGTCTGATTAAAAACTTCTTGTTGAAAGTTAGTCTGTCAACTTCTGTGATTGTAATAGGTTTCATCAAACACATTCATCATCTTTAACACCATCATTCTTGCATCAGACAGAAGGGCAGCAGTAAAACAAAAATATGTAAAGGGCTGCATAAAATATAGAAATACAAAGACCAATAATATTCAGTACAAGCATGTTTGCAGGAGGCATGCAAATTTGACGAGCAAGTGGAAGGGCATCTACTTTAGTTCACTTAAGCTACACTGAAATAGGGTTGGACACTCAAAAGTTCTGATGAGGTTGTGATGGGGAATCGACCACCACAAATCTAGTAGGATTTTGGATTTTATTTAAATTACCACCACAAATCTAGTAGAATTTAGGATTTTTATTTGAATTAGATTTGAGTAGATCTGGTCAAGATTTAGTAATCAATCTGAATTAGATCTAGTTAGATTTGATCTTATCAATAATTACATGTATGGTGCACGTATTGTAGGTTATATATATAGCCATGAATTGGATTTCTGAAGTTAATGATGAATTGATTAAAAATTTATGCTCCTATGAAAATTGTGTTTTGTTTGATCTCATGGATTGAATCGAATCAGGCGGTGAAGCCAAGATCCGGATTGCGGTCCGTGATCATATCCAATCCCCAAATCTTTATTCTTCTCCAATTCCATCAAAATCTCCACCACAAACCCTAAAACTCCTTTTATTCCACATCAATTTGGTATCAGAGCCGAATTTCTTGAAAAAAAGAAAAATGTAAGAAAAGAAAAGAAAAAAAGAGAAAAAAGGAGACAAAAATAATATATTGTTCCGTGAACAGTGACCACAGGTTACTATTCATCATCTTCACCGACAAACCCCCAGGGTTTTCACCCGCCGTTGCCGCTGTCATTTTCGACTGCCACCACCACCTTCGTTGATCTCGCTGCGCCAACGACCTCGCAGCCGAAGAACAACGACAACAACCACCTCCGTCTTCATCTCCCTTCCTCATCGTCTCCATCCTCTGGATCATTCATCAACAACACCCACCATCACACTCGTCGGAGTTTCGCCCAGGGAACGAAGACTCAGCCCAGTCGTATCCGACTCGGCCAGGTGAGAGTCGTCTCGGGGGCTCGAGTCGAAGGGCGGGTCTGAGTCAAACCCGAATCGGTTCCGACTCAGAGCCACCTCGGCCAACTCGGCTGAGTCTTCAGAGCCCGTGATTAACAAATATAAAGGGGGGAGAGAGAGAGAGAGGGGCCGCTCTCTCTCCCTCCGTCGATCTCTCTCCCTCTCTGCGCGCGAGGGAAAAAAATTTCCTCTCCATCGATCCGTCGTCGCCGCCGTGCCCTCGCAGGTACCTTTCTCTCTCCTCTCTCTGTCGATCTCTCTCCCTCTGTGTCTCTCTCTCTGTCGATCTCTCTCCCTTTCTCTCTCCGTTGATCTCTCTCTTCCTCTGCGTCTCTTTATCCGTTGATCTCTTTCCCTCTCTCTTGTTGATCTCTCTCTGTCCCTGTCTCTCTCCCCCTCTCTGTCTCTGTCTCCGTCGATCTCCCTTTCTGTCTCCGTCTCTCTCCCTCTCTGTCTCCGTCCCTCTCTCTTTCCCTCTCCCTCTGTCGATCTCTATCTCTCTCCCTCTGCGTCTCTCCCTCAGTCCCTCTCTCCCCCTCTGCGTCTCTCCTCTGTCCCTCTCTCTCCCTCAGTCCCTCCCTCTCCCTCTGTTCTCAGTCCTTCTCTTCTCTCTCTCTCTGTTTTCAATTATTTGAGTTTAATTTAATTTAAATTAGTTTAGTTTAGTTAAACTTAATTTAGGTTAATTTAATATAATTTTGTAATTATAATTAAGTTAGGTAATTTAATAATTTTATTGAAGTTAGGTAATAAAGTTAGTTTAGTTTAATCTAGTCTAAACTAGTTTAGTTTAATTTAATATTGTTTAATTTAATTTAGTTAATTTTAGTTTTAATTTAATTTAACAGATAATTTTTAAATTTCAGTATGACTCCAAAGCAACGCGATATTGGATGGGAACATAGTACCCCTGTTGGTGAAAATAGAAAACTTGTGAAGTGTAATTATTGTGGGAAATAAGTCCATAGTTGTATCACTAGATTGAAGCAACATATAACACATGTACCCGGTCAGGTGGAATGATACTTGCGAGTACCAAAAGAGATCTCAAATAATGAGACATCTTTCTGAAGGTAGTAAAGAAAGAGTGGCCATAAAATCCAAGAAAGAGCAACTTATGAAATCTTTAAGTGAGGAAGATTTTTATGATGTGACCAATGAAGATTCTGATAATGAAATTGAAGAAGTTGATAGTTTAGAAGGAGTTGAAAGAAGACAACTAAAATAAATTATGAAAGAAAGTCGTGAAATGACTTGGAGATCGGCAGAAGGTCATACAATAGATATTGGTAGCAGTAGTTCGCAGCCTTCAGGATCAGAGATTAACCGTGGATTGCGTCGGAGTATTACTACGAGAGAAGCTGAAATTCCAGCTCGTGGTATTGATCCTTACATGTTTCCAACAAAACAGAAATCAATCAAAAGCATGTTCTTAACTGAGATTATTAAAAAGATTGAAAAATTCATGGCGAAATTCTTCCACTACAATGCAATATCATTCAATGCAGCTGATAGTGGTCCTTACTACCAAGCCATAAATTAATACAATTACAGAAGCAAGCCCAGATGTAAAAGGCCCTACAGGTTACCAGATTGGCAATCTTTATTTAGAGGAGAAAATGAAAGAAATTGAAGTATATATTGCTTCAATAAAAATAAAATGGCCGCAGTATGACTGCACAATCATGTGTGATGGCTGGAGTTCTCGGAATAAAAAGCCTATTGTTAATTTCATGATTTGTTGTGATAGAAGCATGATCTACCATACTTCTGTTGATACTACTAATATCTCGAAAACTGATGATTATATATTATTGCTAATGGATAAAGTTGCTGATGAAGTTGGTGAAGAAAATATCGTGCAGGTTGTAACAGACAATGAGGCAACTTTCAAAGCAGCTGGTCACCTGTTGATGGAGAAGAGAAAATATTTGTTTTGGTCTCCCTGTACAGCACATTACATTGATTTGATACTTGAAGATATTGGCTCTTTGAAATCAGTTAAGGAGATATTAGATGATGCTAAGATGATCACATCATTCATTTACAATAGCCTCAAAGTGGTGAATTTAATGAAGCTATTAATCAGAGAGAAATTTATTGAGACTAGGTATAACACGATTTGCCACCGAGTTTATATCTACTGAAAGCCTTATTCGCTATGAACAAGATTTGAAAAGAATGTACGACTACCGAATGGCGTGAATTCAACAAGGAAAAGAGTAGAAGAAGCGTGAAATAAGGTTTCTAGGTAACATGAACATTGATTAATCTTAGTAATCTAGATAACATAACATTAGACAAGTTACACCGAGATTGGAGAAATTGATAGGGGAGATAACTTTCATATTTTGGATGGACCCAGGATAAAGGCTGTGCAACCAAAAGAGGGTTCCACTACAGGGTCCCGGAGGATGACTGACATCCCATCTGTTTACTGTTCTACAGTTATACTGTTATTGTTACTCAGTACCTAGCGGTGCGGCCTGATTCAGCGTCAAACATTTGGGTCGTGGTTCGGGTTTGTATGGGGCCCACTTAGAAAAAGACGTCCCCATCTGTCAATTTCAAATAACCTAGGATCTCAATTGACATGTGTGGTAGGTGTAGTATGAGATGCGTTTTATTGTATGTTGCAATTAGAATTCACTAACATAATTAATAACAGAATTGAACCTTATATATTGCATCGTAGATTGATGTTGCTTCAATTTTTGTATATATAGGAACTGATAAATACTTGATCATGATTTTATCATGCATGTTATTGTACTTGTAATATAATTAAAATTTATTATTTATTATGATATTATATTATACTATCTCTCATTTTGCATGCTCGCCGAGAGTTTTCTGACTCTCTTAGATTTGTATGTCCAGATTTAGGGATGCTCTTTTCTACTGACCAAATGTCTGGAGAGAAATCTTACATATTGCGGGACCTCGAAATTTCTCTTTGCTTGATTATTCGGTTTGGGTATTATTCTTACCTCTCTTTTAATTCCCATTGATTTCTTGATTCTCTATAAATTAGACTCGATATTGTTCTATTTGATTATTCATATAATAATGATGTCTTGTGTGGAAATTTATATTTATATATAATATTGTAGTGATCGTATTCATCACAGTTGAATTAGATAGCTTGTTCAGGTTATATTGAGGCTTAGCGTGTATATGTAGAGTATTCTCCTCATGTATATGCGTCACCGACTCCCGTCATATACCGTTTTCGCGTATTTTGGAAAGCGATCATGATACTTTCATAGTTTAACATGGTAACCAAGCCTAGGGGTTTTGATCCAAGTCTCTAATACCACATGTTGGATCCGATCACCTTTCTTCTCCTTTCTTCTTTCCATCCTCCTTTCTTCTTCCATTCTTCTCTCTTTTTCTTTCTCTTCCCTAAACTCCCCTCACCACCAAAAGAAAAATAATAATTATTCACCAGATATAGTTATACGATGTTGTTCACAGCAAAAGGATAGAGACACAGAAATCTAGTAGTCGGACGACTAAAACTATTCTAGTCACGTATTGGTTTTATCAAAGTCTCTTTTTGTTTTTTGTGATTTAAGTCAATTATTATATTTTTAAGCATTTCGGACAGATTGATGGTTCTATTTGATTGATTCTATTTAGAGATTTCTAAATCCTCTTTACTGAGCTAGAGAATCTCTAAAATCTCCTAGTTTAATAAGATTGGGATGTTAAGAACCTTCTTTCCTACTAATTTTGGATTCTCTAAAATCTCTCTTGCACAAAGTTTGGGGGTCTCTAAAATCCTAAATCTATCTATGATGACTTTTCAAGCGGTCTTCGCATAAGTGTTCATCTCAGATTTGGCTTGGTTCAGTTTGCAACTTCTAGATCAACCACAGCAATTCAATAGTTTGACATTAATATTAGCAATTCAATGTTTGTTTTCAGCTGTTTGTAGGCTGTCTAAAAATCATTAAAAGACAAGTCGCCAAAAAGCAGAGTTCCAAACTCCAGACGCATGGCTAATCATAGCCATCAAAGCAGCGCCAAAACGCGAGGGTCGAAACCCGCGTCTCAGCCAGCACTGCAGCACCAAGGCGCGAGGGTCGAAACCCGCGTCTCAGCCAGCACTGCAGCACCAAGGCGCGAGGGTCAAAACCCGCGTCTCAGTTGTAACCGCCCTGGTTATGGGGTCAATCACGGCTCACATAACGGGGAAAGTTAACCCCCATTATGGAGTATTTTTAGGGGGCACGTTCACCCCTGAAACCTCTATAAATAGCCCCGTTGCTATGGGAAAGAAAAAAAAAGGGAGAGAGATCAGATCAGAGAATCCCGAGGAGAAGAACTTGAACTGAGAGCTTCCACAGAGAAGGAAAGAGAGTCTAACTCTTCAGCTAACTTGCTGCGTACAAGTTAATCTTTACCTACAATCTCTTTGAGATTTTGGTCGACAGAGCTGTGTTACTCCGTCTACCATCCGAAGAGAAGATCCCCAGAAGTTCTCGACGTTCACCCGGTCAACAGAAAACAAGATTCACTTTCCACCGCCACTTGAAGAACCCAGCATTAAAAAAAGGAAGGATTCAAGATTCTATATCCTCCCTCCCTTGTAATTGGAGTATAAGTCCGTTGTAATTTTTCAACTGATTCAAGGAAACTTTATGCGAATTTTTCTCCCATCAAACACTGTTCAGCAGTTTCAATATTTGTTTTCTCAACCTTTTGTCTGACAATCAATATTTGCTTTTTAATATTTTGTTATACAAACTCTCGATGTCATCCCATTGTGAGTTTGAGGGAGGATGTTGTAGAATAAGTGTGATCATAGAATCCTATATAGTCTTATAGAGTGCTAATAATATTATGAGTCATAGTATGAGTTTTTACGGTGCTTACCTAAGGACATGTTTCTTCATGGTTTTATGCAATTGTATTTTGTAATTTTTCCAAGCATAAAAAATTTTGTAGTTTTTCGTAGTTTAACAAACATAAAACATAATGTTCATATATGAACATTTAACTTATATACATGTTGATGACTTTATATGGCATTTCATCTTAGCTTATGATATTTTAAACCTCCTATAGTAACTTCATGTCCTCTCATTGTAAACCTCCCGATTCATTACATTACCTGCAAAACAGTATTGTGATTTCTTTTCCACTAAAAATGCACCTTCATGTTTTAATTGAACAGAAATCATATGACAGTGCATGCAATGCATATAAAAGGAGAACCTGCAACTTTGGAAACTTATTGAAGCTATGCCCAAAGCATAACTTTATTATAAGAAAGCTCACATAAGCTGCAGTTGTTTTGACTATTTACCGGGACCTAAAGCGTAACTGTTAAAGAAGGATCCAAATAAAACATATACATAATATAAAACCAGCGACACATTTGACATAGGTCAAATACACATTGGATCAGGGTCCAAGAAGTCATGCCAGACTGTGACACAGCTCCATGATTGAAATATCTGTGACAAATGGCTCATATGACATTTGCCACCACCCTAGAACCTTTTTCTGTAGAACAAAGCTTTAGCTACCCAAGAACTTGTTACAAAGATATTTGTCTACTGTATCATTATCGCAGATATTTGTCTACTGTATCATTATCGCAGTACCAAAGAAATCGGTATACTGTTGAACAGAACATGTAGAAGTTTTAAGTCAAAATTAAAAAGGCTTATCAATTCTCAAAATGTTATATTTAAGTCAGTTAAAAAATATAGATAACTTAGGAATCCATGAGATATGTAAGTGAGAAAAGATGGAAATATTTCTAACACTTCATTCTATAACTCAAACCATTTAAGTAAAAAACTGCACCAAGTACAGGAATAGGCATGGAATGATAATCATGTTGCAAGACGGAATGTTCATGGTTTTCATACATAAATAGAAGTTGAGGAAAAAGGAAAAGTCAGCATTTCACCTTAACAACAGCACCCAAAATTGCTTCAATGTAACTTATGGAAACAGTTGATCGTAAATTGATGCCATCTCTTTGTATCTCTGGTATCTCTTCCACCTCAAGGCATACATAAAGATCTCCGGGAGGTCCCCTTGAAGAATCAAAGAAATAAAAAAAAAATAAAACACCTAATCTATTGCGTTCAAAAGCTCAATGCTAGTTGCTACTAAAACGGCAACCACAGTGCGACAGAAATGAAAATACGACAGAAAAATAACTTCTTATTTAACATGTCCACCTCTCAAAAATGTTGCTATGCAGCATTTTAATGTAGATTCCATATGAATCCTCAGGCAATACCTCTTTTTGCATCGACTAATAGGTGATGGAAAGAAGGGGCATTGCAAATAACCTATTACATGGAACACTCAACGAACATTAGTGTGCCCAACACAGAGAGACATGACACTTAACCCATCCGTGTCAGGCACTTACAGAAGTAGGGAACTTTCCTTCCAACCACTGATTATCTTACAATGGAATTTACTTGGTGCCAACTGGCAAAATTACATATTATCTAAGAAGCAAATAGCAATACCATCTACAAGTGACAAACACATGCAAACAAAGTAGAACTGCAATCTTTATTGAGAGTTGCCATTGAAAACGGAAAACTTAGTAAACCTAAGCATGATTAGATAAATATGCTAGTGTATATTCTCATGGCAATGTAGGATGAAATGAATTCTCTGAAACAAAAAAATGCTCAAAAACAAAAATTCAGGTTTAAGAATAAATAATATGAAAGTGATCTAAACATGTGAGCAACTGAAATACTGATACAAAAAGCATGCTCCCATATAAAATAAGAAAAGCATTGCTGAATTCAGATTTGAGTGCCAAAAAAATTTTCAGTATGTACCACAGATAAGAAGAATGCGACATTTCAATTTTTTAAGAAACATAAATAAATTCAAGTACTTGATATACGAATTGTTTCCATACCCTTTAAGTCCGGCATCACCTTCACCACGAACACGAAGAGTGCTACCTTTACTAACACCAGGAGGTATTTTTACCTTAATATCTTTTTTGACACGAATACGCCCTTCCCCAGCACACTTTCGGCAATACTCAGAAATGATTTCACCTTCCCCCACACAAGTTGGACATACAGAAACCTGTGAACAAGAATGGAAAGATATCAGTTGCTCATGACTCATGAGCCAAGAAAGCTGATATGTTTTCACCAACAACAGTGAATTTTATGAGATATCTGTACGAAAAACCTATTATTAATAACAACAAAAATATAATTCAACATCATCGTGTAGGTAAGTGTTCAAGGTCATATATGCTTCGCTCAGGAAAACAATTTTA
The DNA here is from genome assembly GCA_038442645.1 of Agave tequilana. Taxonomy (NCBI): domain Eukaryota; kingdom Viridiplantae; phylum Streptophyta; class Magnoliopsida; order Asparagales; family Asparagaceae; genus Agave; species Agave tequilana. The sequence continues at coordinate 18,292 of JAVJIF010012023.1, read as the reverse complement.
CTATTTTAATAAATATCCAAACAAAATAGCAAGTTAGTAACAATATTTTATTATTGATTTTCACGTTACACTGTTGTAGGCTAACAATAATATTCCAACATTACATGATAAAAAATTAACAAGAGAATCTCTCATTTCTGTTAATCAATGTCTGCATGCATTACAAGTGCACAACCTGCAGAAATAAGGCAACAAAGACAAATGGTTAACCAAATCATACAACATACATTTCAGTTACTCCTTGATTGAATTTTCTAAAAGTAAATATAACAACCACGCTATACGACTGGTAATGCAGGCTACTGCTTCTTACTTAAAATATGAAAATTTTAATTAAACTCACTTTTCATCGTGAAAACAGCATGATGATTTTTCTTCATAAAAAAGACACCGTAAGATGGATAATCTAGCTGCAATACGAAGCAATTTACTAGAATAATCTACCAGGATCATTCTCAACATATATAGCAGCTTGGCTATTTGCAGCAGAATCCAATGTTAAACTTAATTCAAAAAAAAAAAAAAAAAATCCTATAACTCCATAGTGAGAACTTTTATGAGTACTCCACGATGGATCATCCCATGGATGATCTGCACTTTTCTTTTTTTTCCTCCAACACATTAAAATTGGTCCAAGAATGAAAGACCAAGTAGTTTCGAAACTTTTTTTAAAAACACAAGTTGGTTGCAAAAACACGTCATTTTAACTGTAGAAAAAGATAGCAGTTGATGGATAGGTCAAACAAAGGTTAAAGGGAAAGAGGTGTGTAAACTTTCTCTGACATTCCAGCTCATCTATCTCATTTATGTTCTAATTTTCTTGTTTCCTTTTTCTCACATTACAAGAAGGCTTCTGTTAGTCCCTCGAGTCTCTGAACTAGTGAGGCAAGGCATAATAACATAATTACTACTTTCCATTTAACCAATTGCGACTCACACAAGCAAAGAGGTAACTTAAGGGATGATAACTATTCCTTTTGACGAGTTGTTGATTTTGGTTTGTGATTTTATTATTATATCGAAAATTTAATGTTGTTTATGAGCTACACTTAGTTCATTACACAATATGCTATAGTACCAATACAAAGAATCTTCTAGGTGTTTCCATATTTTAATAGATATTTTAACATACTTTTCTCCTATTTTGGAATTTTTAACATGTAATATATATTAGAAAATCCTTTTTAAGTAATTCCATGAAATTTGATTATACATGCATAGTCTGATTATGCATTATATGAAGTATTTGTTTTACAAAATTGAACCTTACCCTAATAATTCAGATGTATATTAGTCATACAATGTTGAAAAAAGCTAGCTTTGTGGCTAAAAAAGCTAGTTTTATAGCGAAGCCATTCTTATATGCTACGTAGCACTCTAAAATAGCTAAGAAACAATGTAGAAAATACATTATTTTAATATAGATAACATTAAATTTGCTTTTCTAAAGCATAGCGTAGCTACGATATGACATATTTCTTATTACTTGACTTAAGTGGGTGGTTGGGGGTCACGCTCAAGATATACCTAGATCTATGAGTTAGGGCTTTCTCCCTCAAGTGATGAAGCCTCGTCTTCAGTAGTGAGAGATTACAATAAAACTTCAACGACCCATCAATAGTCTAAACTTTGACGATTAGCCCTAATCTTCTACTGAGAAATCTCGATCTTTATCAGCTAGCCTTTTTGACATTGATCGATGTTGATGGGCCTCAATTGACACTGGTTGAGGCCAGTTATGAAGCCTCAGCAACCACTTTCCCATTTCCACATCCCCTGATTCGCAACAATTATTAAACCGTACATGAGTTTTCTTTTGTTGTATTATTTTTGTTAGATGTTGGATGCTTTGTTGGTTTTGTAGATTGTTCTTTCTACCTTATATATGTGATGTGGCTTTAGTATTGCTTTTATATATTAAGAAGATACATATAGTAGTGGTTTTTTACATTTTAATACTTTTTGAATATTTTTCCTATTTATTAGCTTTATTTAGGACTGATTTATAGTATTTTAAAAAAAAGGATAAGAAACTATATAGCTTATGCTTCACGCCACACTATTTACTATTTTGAATTTACCACATTACATGACATTGCTGATCTGGTGATTCCATACGAACACATCTAAGGACCAGATAAAGCAACTCTCAAAACACGAAGGGGCCACATTTGATCAATATGCCTAGTCTACTAGGTCTTAGGTTCAACCACATTTTTTCCATAACCCTCCAATTTATCTTTCTTATGTGCACATGATGGCGATTTTGAAGCTTTCTTCCCTCATATCACAACCAGTGTTCTAAAAAACCCGTTATGTAACTCGTTATAACTCGTTATATGGCCTAACGTCGACCAATCGTTACGTAACAGGGTTAAAAAACACAATGTTTCATAACTATAGTTATTTTGCCTGCAACGTTCGTTACGTTACGTTATTAACGTAACGCACCGTAACTTACGTTACGGTGCAAGTCAACTTTTTATAAAACCCCCAAATTCTCTCGGTCTAGGGTTAAAAAAAATCTTCTCTGCAACCTCGCCGCCATCTCTGCAACCTCGTCGTCAGCGCCGAGAAGAAGAAAGAAGAATAAGACCTATCTCTGGTGGTTCTCCGTCGTTGATGGTTCTCGTCGGCGTCGTCTTCAAGCGGTTGTTGCGTTGTAGTTCTTGCTGGCGTCGTCTCCAAGCACATGTAAGCTCTCTCCTCTCTCTGCTCTCTCCCCCTTTGATCTCTCTCCCCCTCCTGATCTCGAGATCAGAAGGGGGAAGAGTAGAAAGAGATTGGAGAGGGAGAGAGCAGAAAGAGATCAGGGGGAGGGGAGAGAACAGAGAGTGAAATATCTAGGCGCAGAAAATATTGGCTGAGATAATATTATCAAAAGATAATTGCTAAGAATTATCATGCTTGATATCATACTTGTTATAATTCAATTATCATGCTTGTTATAGTTTGTTATGTTTGCGAACTTATTATGAAATTTGTTATGTTTCCGAACTTATTATAACTAGTGAATGTGAAAAATTATTGTGATACTTACTAAAAATTGTTGTGAGACTTGCTAAATGTGTGATATATTATTTTGATATATTATTTAGATTTTTTAAAATTATTTTCTTATTTATATAAATTCTTAAATATAGTATATATATTTATTTTTATTAAATAAATATTAAATAGCGTAACTTACGTTATGCGTTACGTTATAACCTATATTAACATAACAAAGGAAAAATGTTATCATTACGTTATCGTTATTTTAAACATTGATCACAACATTAGGCTTAATAGCATATTACAAGTGTCATTGTAGCCTCATGGTAAAACTTTTTTGCAGCGGGTAAGAGGTATGGAGTTCAAATCTCGCTTGCACTAGGTTGCGGCCTATATTCCCCCAAAAAAACATTCTATATTGAAATTTACCCTCCCCTATTACATTTAGATTTACACCAATCATCGTTTTCTCCTTCTAGAATTTGCCTTTGTCAAGGATGTAAATCAGGGTCAGGGTCAGGGTCAAGTTGTGTTCGAAACGACCCAACCCTATCTTAAAAATATGGATTTCAAAAAGCTTTAGAACTTCTCAAAACCCAATGTACGAGTTCTATTTATTTCAGAAACCTACTCAACCTAAACCCATACTCGCACCTTATTCCACATGAAACCTATCATAAGGATATATAATTAATGAATAAGTATCGAAATATGTTGACACCTAACATTAACTAGTGATCTAAATACATATATTCTCATTCTTCATGACCCTTATATACTCCAATGAAAAATCTTCAAGTAATAAGACTAAATAGTTAAAGAAAAATAGCATAAGCTTTTGAAATTAATGTCAACTTTACATGAAATCATGGTGATAAATTCATTAGATCTTGGACAAACATGTACACTCTATCTTTGGAAATGTGGTTAACCTACTAATGTTTGAAGTACAATCGCACCAGCTCGTAAAAGCCATGAGAAGCCGGCCCGAATCTGAACCCATTGAAACCCAATAGGCAGGTGGTATAGCTCTAAGGACCCGCCTGACTTTTCGGGTTCGAGTAGATAAGTAAGAAAAAAAACCTGATTTGTTTGCACACCTACCCTATAATCAATAAGAAAGGTGCTCATGCCTACCACCTGGCCATCCAGGATTGTGGCAAGGTACTCAATTGTATACAGTTTATTTGGTAAAAGCTTTGGCACCAATTCGAAGGGTTGAGTTTAAGTAAAATCAATCGTAACCTTTTAAAATCATATCCGAGCCAAACGCTTCATAGAACGTTATCCTCAGTGGTGAAAGGCCTGGATGATGATGAAATTCTTCTTCACATCTAAAATGTTCATGTCTATAGGTAATGCTGTTAAGTGGCAATATATGAGGGACCTGAAGGCTCTCTATAACCAAACCAAACTACTACAACTAAAGGTGTGTAATAAGTCTAAAGTCACAGGGTCTTAATTTTCTGTCAAAATTTCCATTTTGAACATGAACGATGAGAAGAACAGCGAGTTAAGGGGATGAAAGCCAAAGAAAGAGAGAGGAAAAAGAAAAATGAGAGGTATCTCAATGTCTCACCCCTCTCGTTGAAGAACTAAAATTGTATCATGATTTCTCAAAGGTCTTTAATAAAAGCTACGAAGAGTATGGTTGTCTCCCATAAACTTCATCATTTAATATTTAGTTCACCAGATAACATGTTTCCAATATTCAAAATGAAAACTCCTCCTAGAGGATTTAGTCAGCATACAAACAAAAGAGAAAAGATAGCATAAACTCTAATATCCACTGTATCAATATTCTAAAGGTCTACCACCTCTCAGATACAAATGTATAAAAATGTGAGGTATGCCTGTACATTTAATGGTTCTCAACTCCCGATAGAAATGCATCAGAATGTGGGTTAAATTAATAATATATAGGTTACACAGAATTATATCAGGCACAACAAAATTATAGCAATAAATCTCACTTTTTCTCCAAGTTTCAACCTTCACACCTGAAAAAGCATTATCACCAAATTCTCATGCCAGCTAATTCTATCTTCGGTATTAACATACACATAAACAAGGCATTTCCAATTGGATATTGCATATTGTCATATTTCATTTTGACCTTAGTCATGCCAAGGTAAGAACATGATAGGATAAATAAAAGGGGGGAGACAACCCCCCGACCCCCACCCCAAACATTTAGACCACCTTCAACAATACCTCCTAACGTTATAATTCTTTCACTCTTCGCCCCTTTTGCCGTTAATTCCTTAACTTCTGTTAAATTTGAATTGTTTAATGACGCAATTACCCTTTTCCATTTAAAAAACACTTTTCAACCTTCTTCCTCTTTAAAACCCAGTTCCTCTCCCCCTTTCTCTACAAACCTAGTTCATCTCTGTTCCCTTGAACAGAGACCATCCTTTTCTCCCAAGCCCAAACCAAACCCCACACCCCCCCCCCCCACAAAAAAAAAAAAAAAAAAAAAATCTCACAATAGATCCTAACAAGGGTTTCCGCTCGATCCAGATTCGGATCTCGACGTATTATGTCTCAATCGACAAATCAAATGAAGCTGAAGGTCAACAACGCATGTGATCTCAACTCCACCTCCGTCCTTCCTCCTCATTCCAAGTGCAATCGAACCTTGATTTAATTTCATCTTCGAGTTTCTCCTCCTCTCGACAGATTTTTCGATTAAATTTGTTGATTTGCGAAGGAGATCGAATGCGATGAGCCAGGTGCCTCAAATTTGGTCGTATCGCAGCAGTCATTCTCGCAAAGGATGTTGCTCTCTTCTCGCAAAGCTCTCTTTTATTTTGGGACTGCCTAGATGTTTACCAACCTGAATCAAATCTGTTGCATTGTGATGGCACCTTCAAACTGAAATGTGTTCAAGCTTTTGAGTCAAGTCCAGTTACTATAACACTTAATGCTTGAGAATTCCTTTTCATCTAACTCTATTGAATAATTAAGTGCAGGAATCTTCCTTTATTATCATGTGGTTATCATGTTGTACATAGAAGAGCAGTTTCAGCAATGCTCCCAAGTCAGCAATAAATCGAGAAAAACTCAAGCTGTTTCATTAATAAGATTGTAATGAAACCAGTGACACAATATATTGGATGATTAGAAATACATGATTCCCAGCAATCTTACCCAAAAAAAAAAACAATGTTGTACAAAAATCATTTCTATATTAAAGAAGAAAATCCAGCCATCCAAAGTATTGCTGCTGCCGAAACTGAGGTTAAACAAAGTAGAGGAGCCAATCAAATTCATTTGTATTAGGATTAGGAATCAAACAGGACATTCAATCCAAAGTGCTGCATCCAATAGGATTTTGAACCCACCATGCACGAGTCCAAAATAGATTAGGCTTGATCCAAACAATAGTGACAGTCCCATAATCACATTAAATTTTGAGTCACATCTTAGTCGAATTCGATGCATATGCAATCAAACTACCTGCATCATAGTCTTCGGATTGAGAGAGAGAGAGAGAGAGAGAGAGAGAGAGAGAGAGAGAGAGGGAGGGAGGGAGGGAGGGAGGGAGGGAGGGAGAGGGGAATAGTGCTTGCCGGAGGCGGAGGCGGAGGGAGTAGGGCTTGCCGGTAGCGAGGGCGTGCGCGCGGTGGAGATCTGAGAGAGAGAGAGAGAGAGAGAGAAAGAGGGAGGGAGGGAGGGATAAGTTTGGGTTTGGGGAGAGAAAGGAATTGACTCTGAGGAAGTAGAAGAGGTTGAAAGTGTTTTTAGACAGAAAAGGGCAATTTGATCAATGAACGATTCAAATTTAACAGAAGGAATTAACGATTAGGGGGGGGGGGGGGGGGTTGAACTTATTAGAACGTTAGGAGGCATTGGTGAAGGTGGTCTAAACGTTTGGGGGGGGGGGGGGGGGGGGGTCTGTATTTCCCCCCTAATAAAACAGCATAAACATGATACATAGTAAATTCATGAATTGAATATCAAAGGGAAGGCAGAGAGATAATAATGGGGAAATGAAAAAAGAAAAGTAATGTCTAAGAAAAATCAAGACCTGAACCTCAAAAGGATTAGGATCATTCGATCATTTGGAAAATAGCAAGCTACAGTCATGTAAGGTACTCAGCCAAGAGAACAATAAAATGGACACAGAATTATAGAAGCTTAATCAATAATTCAAGATAACTATTTATAGAAACACTTATAAGATGTTTACTTGAAATAATAGTTGTTATTGAAAGTAGGTAAAAAGGAAGCAAGATGCTACAAGATAACTTTCAGCAGTAACATTGTGTGTGTGTGTGTGTGTGTGTGTGTGTGAGAGAGAGAGAGAGAGAGAGAGAGAGAGAGAGAGAGAGAGAGCGGGGGGGGGGGGGGGGGGGGGGGGGATAGATGTTTGGGCATTAGGAGCCATATATGGCTTCAGCTCAAGATTTAGCAAGCCAGCAAGTTATTAAATCTTATTGAAACAACCAATGCTGCTAGCACTGGACTTACAAGTATGAAAGTCCTAGGATATGAAGAGCACAGAAACACAATAACATGCTGCAGAAATAAAGGACAAGGATAGAAACACTCAAACCAAAAATTCTAACTAAAACTAGCGACACAACAGATGTACTGCTGCGTAAGCATGCTCTCCACAGAGAATAATAATTTTCCAAACCATCTTGGCACAAAGAAGAGATAATGTAACGTAATCATAATCATCATAAATATCTAAGCCTTTTCCCATCAAAATAGAGTCAGCTACGGAGAACAATTTACACTGAAATTCCCCCGTGGAAAAGTTGACGAGGATTATCCCAGATTTCAACCTGATGCTAACCCTACAGAATTACTGACAGAGGAAACAATGGACAAGAGAACATGCCACAAAAGAGAACAGGCCTTTTGGGAAGATAGGAAAACCTACCTCGTGATTTAGAAGTTTATGCTCATGCAACCAAGAAGCAACCTTCAAAAGGTCAAGAATAAGAAGAGTCTAGAAGAAAGGGAAGAAGTTAAGATTTAACATAGGGAATTTACACTCATATTTCAGGGGTGACATTAGACAAACAGCCAAAGGAAAAAAGGCATTCCCAATCCTAGTTGATTATGTGATCAAATGAAAAAAATTGCTTGCAGATCTAGCAGGCTTGGCTCTAACAAGCACAGTTGTCCGAGAGAAAAATTCGACAGGCTAGAATCATGAATCATAGTTTCTTAGGCCATTCCAGACCTACGTATTTGACAAGTTAAATTGTCATATAACGTCCTCGAATAGAATTCCAATAGGACTGGGAATTGGGAAGAACCCCGTCTGACTCCAGTCAGAGGCTAACCTACCAACATGACCCAGATATGATCTTATAGAAGGTTCTAGAAATCATATTAATGATTGTAAGGAATAAACGATTAAACGTTAAAGTGAAGAAAGCAAGATATTATCAAATATTAAGTATGAAGGTCACTATGAAGAACAAATATATTTCTCATACCTGAGAGAACAAACCAAAAGGTGTCTGCTCAGTTCGCATTACTTGACCTCTTCCACCACAGGTTGAGCATTATTCTCATCTTGGAGCCAACCTTTGACCCAGTGCCCAAGCATACATCACAAGTTTCCAAATGAGACAACTCAATTTCTTTTTCTGCTCCGAATATAGCCTCTGAAAACTCCAAGATCATGTCATATCTGAAGAAACAGTTTGGGTAAGTTTTCAACTCTAAAAACAAGCCATTCTGTATAACAGTATAAGATTATATCGTGTTCTTAATTCATGCATCAGTATCTATAGAACAGTAAAATTAAGAATATTAAATATTTAATAAACACAAAATAGTATGAGAATATCATCTGAACAAAAGACTACAGATTACATTGGTACTTGATAGAAAATATATAATTGCAGAAATTATCTGGGCAAGAGAGGAGAGATCACCTAAACCTGAAGATATACAATTATGCAGGGAGAATTTTGGCTATTCTGCAGGGTGTAGGACCTGCAGACATATGTCTTTGTCTATATATATGAACATTAATAAATACACAGAATTGAACACATATGTATACTGGTGACTTCCGTTGCTCGAAAGGATTTTACAGGTGAATCTCTAATTTCAGATGGAACATCTAAAGTTGAACCCAAGTTAATCTTCACATACATCATTTAAATTGTCAAAGATAAAATATCTAACTATTTTGGAGAGCTCTTGCAACTTTGCCTACACATTACAGCGTCTTCATCCACGTTAACTAGGCTTGTTCCCATGACAATGGGTCAGTTATACAGGGCAACACTGTATTCAGAAGGCTTCACGAAATAGCAGACAAAATTTTAGAACCAGTTATCCATCTAATTTTAATCACTTAAATAGATTCATAGTCTAAGGAAACTACACGAAAAATGGGCTTGCTATGGAAACTATGATTCATAGGATACTTCGCCGAACCAAAGTATCCGACACGGCCAGATACAACATGCAGTGTCAGACACTTGCAAATGTGTAAATCCTTAGTCACTCAAAAATACGTACAAGATGAAAAAAATATGTTACACTCCCTTTTGAGATTTTATTTTATTTTTTTGTATTACTATTTTACACTCTTTCTTATACGAAACAACCAAATGTGTGTGCATGGGTTTATGACAAGATTTGAAAAATTGGTTTCAGTTTTGGACATTTCAAGTTGAATAAGTTCGGTAGGTTAAAATAGTTTCTAAAGGTTTTATTTCAAGCTCTTGTTTCAGATTCAGTTTCAGCGATACATACACATGTAACATGTGTGTCCTTGTGTGTATAATACACACAAATACATTTAATGTGTATGTGCGCATATAATTAAAGACATATATGTATATTTCTTTGAGCTATACTTTTAATTTCATGTAGGAAGAAGTATGTCATTAAACTTTGTTTTCAATGAATTTTTCTTCTTTCTTTCCCTTTTTTTTGAGTTTTGGGTAAGTTTGATCTGTTTCGGCAAAACTGCCTAAAGCATGGAGGAAACAGTCCGAAAACATGGTCTACACAATCTGAAAACATGGCTGATACTGACGGATAAAAAAAGGAAACATGGTACTGCATACTGATATTTACTGAAACATAGTTTACATATATGTTTTGGATCACTTCCTACCAAAATCAAAATGCTATGTCAAAATCAATTCATTTCAGCTGATATCTGATTCCTTGGTTTATGAGTAAAATATACATATATTTAAAAAATATATGTGTCGTGTTCCTGTTTCTAGATTCAGAGAGTTTCCTTGTCCAACACACCGTGTCCATGCTTACAAATCATAGGACAGAACCTAGTTTGCAAATTCAAAACCTACAAAAAAAACCATCCCTGAAATTCTCTGGACTAGGAAGGAGTGTGGAAAGGGGTGATGCTGTCAAAATTTTCTCTGGGGATCCGATTTTGAGTCAAAGAGGAAAGTTAATCAGAAGTTAAAATTGACAAAGTGATATACTTTACCATACATCCACAACATAGAAATTAAAGAATAGCAAGATGTGATAAAAGTTTACTCTTATGAAGAACTCAAAATTATTAATTTTGATTTCTATGAACTTCTAGTCATGTAGATAATGATAAATAGTTGGTGTGATTTTATCTCACCTTCCACTCTAGCATAATCATTGAAGCAGCAGAATCTGCTTATGTATAGCCAGGTCTAACTGTCTTTTTTGCCCCCCTCTTTTGAGTAAAGGATAGGTCAAAATTTTTCTCTAGTCCAATAAGCACATAAAATATTTCCACCAAGTGAATTTGTGGCTGGGAAGGTAACCACATTAACTAATGAAGGGAATAAACCAAAAATAAAGTTGTAAAAGTTATCATGTAAGGCTCAAAACATGACACTGATTTACACAAAATCACCAACAAAGTGCATATTAGTTCTTACAGCAGACAATCAATAAAAGGCTTCTTCTTCAAATGCTTATAATGATATCTTAAACTCACCGTATATCTTCACCCTTGACAGCAGAACCACGTTTGCGAGTTCTAAAGGTACCCTGGTCCATGCCAGAGAAATTACCCACATTCGCCCCAAAGAAAGCCTCAAATAGGTCAAAAGGATTACTCTGCAAAGTAAACACAATCAAGAAAATTAACAAAGAAAATTCCAGATATACACTGATTGTTCCTCATAGAGAGAAAACATGGGGCAGTTATTGCAAGCAAAAACTAACAAAGATTTTTATCTACTTCAAGGACATAGCTCTAGAATATTTATTAAAAAAACTGAAGCGTGTGCTAGACACAAAGTACAGCATAGTAGTGATCACCGTATATGTTCCAGCCGAACCCCTACAGCACTCTTAACTCCGGCTTCGCCATACTGATCATACAAAGCCCTTTTCTTATCATCTGACAGCACCTGACAATGTAGAGGTTCAGTATTGAAATTACTTATTACATGAAACTAGCAATAAATGTTACAGAAAACAAACTGACTTGGTTGATGCAGTCACCTTTAATTCCAACTTTTAGTTTTTACAATCATAGGAAAGGGAAAAATCCCATGTTATCACAACAGCTAGTTTTTGCCATGTGATTAGAACAAATCATTCCAAACTGCCGTCTTAATGAAATAGTACTCTTATTTCTCTTTTAATTTAGTTTGAATATTCCTGCCATCATTATCTAAATAATAATGAGAGGATGTAAGCATGGTTTGCGTGTGCGTGTGCGCCTGTGAGAGGGGGTTGGGGGGGGTTTTTTTTTTTTTTTTATGTTGGGGGGGGGGGGGGGGGGGGGTATTGGTGGTATAGATGTGCTAGATATTCATGATTAATGTTGAAATAAATGGCATGCATTTTTTACATATTATGTAGCTAAATCACAGAACTATACAGATTTGTAAACATTAATCTTGCCCAGATAGAACCCTAAATCTGACCATATAAAAAAACTAGAACTAGTAATATATACAAAAGATATTCCAGTAAAATCAATGACAATTATTTCAGATTAAACACGCTGAGCAATATGTGGGATCTACTGACTGACAATACATAGAACATAGAGAAGCTGTCAAGTTGACATCACACACCTCTTGCACTTGCATCATATCCCGTTCCAAGATAAGTGCACCTTCACAACATCGATGTAGAAATGCCCAAGCACATCTCATGCCCGCTTAAAAAAATCCAAGATTAAAAAAAAAAAGCAGAAAAAATGAGTGGAAAACGCCTTCTTGATGTCCAGTAAAATAATTTTTTGCCATACTCCAGAGCACAGAAACATTAAGAACTACCAATAAGCACTTGGAGAATGACTGCAATTCACTGTTTGCCATATTATTCAACGTTTGAAATAACTGCTTAGAGTCAGTTAACATGTTCCATGACATCAACAAATGTCATGTCGCACACCTGAAGCAAAGCCTCAACCCCCCTCCCCAACCACCCTAACCACAAAAAAAAAGAAGAAGAAAAAGAAGAAAAAAAGAAAAAAGCATGAAAGGAAACTGACCAAAGTGCGTGCGCAAACACACACGCGCGCGCGCACACACAGAGGCTTAAATATAAGTGTAATGGTCATTTTCTACCACAAGTGATTGGACGGTCAATCTTCACCACAAGTGAGAAATGAAGTGGGGGTAGTGCACGTAAAGAAAGCACAATACAGAAAAGAAGGACACGGATGATTTACGTGAAAGCCTTTAATCAAGAAAAACCGTAGGAGGAGAATGAGTTTCGCTATAATTCTAGGTTACAGGAATTACATGAATGTAGAGAGTATACCAGATAGGAATCCAAACAGAATAAGAATCAGAATTCAGAGTCCCAAAGTCCTCTAGAGTTTAAAAGTGATCTTCAGAGTCTGAAAAAAGGTCCTCTCTTCGTTGGAGAAGGTCTTCTTATATTGACTGAGTTGTAGGCTTGGAGGCCGATAGTTACGGGCGAGATCTTCGTATTTGCACGATTTGCACATGTCGATTTATTGTAACGACGCGATTAGTAGTGCTGATTTGTTGGGATTGCATGCAAGAAAATCTGCAACTATTTATAACAGTCTGTGTTGAGTGACATTACATGTTATGAACGTGAAAGATAATAAGGTTGTGTAGCTGCTGGCAGAGATCAGGGGTGATTTGTTACCAGAGCTGGAGTCTTCGGAACAAAGGGAGACTCGGAGTGGAGATGCGAAGTGGAGATGATTTGAGGAGGTCGGGTATAACATGGACTTCAGAGAGGAGCTCTGGTGTTACTCAGAGAGTTAGAAGGTGAGGGACAGTGTCGCCATCTTGGACGGGATCAGATTTTGACCATTACAGATGTCTCTGCTTTTTCGCTTGCGGAGCCTATGGACGGGAAGTCAGAAGAGCGGAGTTGGTAGGAAACCATTTAATGCCTTAAGTTCATCTTGATGTTCGTGGGCAGACGAGGATCTAGATCATAAATACGGATTCGGGATTTAATTGTAAGTTGTACAACAGGTTACCAGCTATCGCATCGGTCAGCTAGATTTCCCTGGGGCCAGATCATGTGTTTCTTTGAATCCAGGAATCATAATGACTGGAAGGTAGTGTTTCGTATTTTGGCGACAATGGTTGATTTTTTGTTGATTCGGTTGATTGAAAATCTTGGGACGTGGACCGATTTTTGGGAATTGAAAATTTGAATTAGAAGCAGTTCGACTTCTTTTCCATATATAAATATAGTGGAACCATTGGATCGAAATCACTTCTGTTATCTTCTCTAAGAAACCCTTGTTTCAAAATTCTTCCTTTGTTTTGTTAGGTCACCATGTATTCTTTTTATTAGATGGAGGAAGGAAAAGGAGTGGCTGAAGGTGGAGGAAATGGTGGTTAGACTCTAGCCAAGTGGGGGTCTGGTTGATGCGCCACATTAGTCATTGTGATGAACCTGTTGCGACACATTAGTTGTTGTGACAAGGTGCCGCCGTTGAGTGTGACAGGGAGGACAGCTTCGATCGGGAGCGGTACTTGTCTTGGGCGACTCTAGTTGCTAGTGCAATTACACAGCCATCCAGTCATGTCTTGCAGGCTTCAGTCTGCTCGGACGTCGATGTCTCGCGCTTGGGGATTCCTTCTTCGCGGCAAGCAATAGGAAGAGAAAATGGGGTGTTTTCATTGGGGCTCCGCCAATGAATCACTCTCTTCCAGAGTCGGCCATCTTTTTTGGAGCACAGCGGCGTGGTGTGATATCATTATATCTTGTGTGTCTTGCCAAGTCCGTCTGGAGCCTGAGGTGTTGCCATGGATTTGGAGGGCCTCATAAGGATCCTGTCATTCTCCTTGAGATGCATGAAGAATGGCGATCCGATTTGGCTGCCTTGGAGGAGGCATGTTCCGGGTGGAGAGATCTTTCACTTGGAGGAATCTTCTTCGCGAAGGAACCTCCCGGAGCTTCTTTCGAGGTCTCTGGACAGTAGTGTGAGCAATGAGGTAATACCTTTGGTGGACAATCTCGGGAGAACGCACCCTCAGAGTTCGAAGGTGTGACTGGACAGTGGCTGGATGGAGGGATCACACTAGGATCATCTATATTCTTTTTTCAAAAAAATGTAAACACAAAAATGTATTTAAACTTTGTATTACTCTTGTTAGATGTAATCAAGTATGTATTTAAAGAAATGTATTCAGAATGGAAGGATTTTCAGAATAAAACACATATATATCTTTGAAATGGAAATGATTTCATGGATCTTACCTGGCTTCCTTTATCGTTGGCTTTTTTGGAACCGAAATGATCACGCCTCTTCGGAGTGTTGATCTCTATTACCAGTATGGTTGGTTTGTCCTGAGAGTGATTTCGTAAGCCTGCAGTGTTGTTTACGAATCGGGGGTAGTCCCATAGTGGTACCTGCAAACTTTTGGCCTCCGAGTGGGAGAAATCACAGCAACGGAGTTGGATTCACGGTTACTTCCGAGTGAGGATCCCATCAACAGAGTTGTGATTTTGTGACTCTGAGAGGGGAAATTCTTGCAGGAGAATAGGGACTCCAAGCGGGGTTGAAACCCATAATGGAAGGAGTCCGTAAGCTGGAGTATGTGTTACCGTCCATCAGCGGGAGGTGCAGACTTCCGGGGGATGAAGGATAATGCGCACACAAGCATGCAATGGAACATCTTATATTACATGTTAGATGCAATATAATAAAAGTAATGAAAGGCTAATACGAATTTGACAAAAAAATCATGTATACTCAGCTTCTAATCACACGACACTAGTATGTCGAGGGGATAATCCAAACAAGGAAACTCTCATGTATATAACATATTTCTCGTGCAGTTATATGCTAAATATACATAATCTATATAAATTAAACAGATTAGGCTAGCAAAAATATGTATACTCAGCTTCTAATCACATGAAACTTGTACATCGAGGGGATAATCCGAACAAGAAAACCCTTATGTATATACTATCTGTCTTGTGCAGTTATAGGCTAAATATATATAATCCGTGTTATCCCGGGGATGAGCAATACATGCAAGCATATGCAAATGTTCTGTTCAGATTATACCTGAATGAATGTGCCTTTCAATGTCTGACTTCTTCAGCCTCTAATCACACAAAACTAGTACATTGAGGAATAATCCAAATAAGAAAACCCTCATGTATATACCATATATGTTTCATGCAATTATAAACTCTGAAATGTTTACTTGCAAACTTGAAAGGGGTTTTGAAGTGGGGGTGTGACCCATCGACATATTGTATGCGTCAACTCTGAGTGGCGATAAGACCAACAACAGAGTGACGATCCGGACCTCCAAGTGGGGAAATCCCAACATCAGAGTTAGGCCTACGAGTGAGGGGGAATCCTAGCAGAGGAGTTGGGTTCACAGTTGCTTCCGAGTGGGGGGTTTGACTCATCAGCGGAGTTGTGAACTTAGTAAAGACCTGAAGTGGGAGTGAGACTCATCGACATATTGGATGCATCGACTCCTAGTGGGGGTAGGACCCATAACAGAGCGACGATCCGACTTGGACATGACAGAGGAAAACTACCAAGGGTTCATCCGCCCATGAGTTCAGATGATGGGAGCCCGTAAGTTAGTGTTTATGTTCTGAGTGGTGGTGTGACCCATCAGCGAAACATCAAACGGGACTCTGAGAGGGGAGAATCCCTGCAGCAATGTAGGAACTCTGAGCGGGAGTAGGACCCACAGCGGGGGGTTTCGACTCTCGTAGGCTAGTCGAGAGAGGGTCCGTAGGCAGTTGCCATCCCTGAGCGGGGGTGGAACCCACAACAGAGCGTGCAAGTATAGGACTCCGAGTGGGGGAATCCCATCAGCAGAGCTGAGTTCGCAATCGTCTCCGAGTGTGGGTAAGACCAATCAGCGAAGCGGCGAACTTCGGTTAGACTCTGAGTAGGGGAATCCCAGCAGCAGAGTAGGTTGAAATGGTTAGGAGCAAAATATAATTTTATTTGATAATAAAATAAAATATATGAAAATCAGAGTTTAGGGGAGATCACGAATAGGAATACTGCCCTGTTTAGGGAGGTATGATTGAGTCACTCGATTGCTTTGTATTGAGTGATCGTACGTTGTGGCTGGGTAGGCGGCGGAGCACTCTGCTGTTCGAATCCGAAGGCTGCTTCAGGTGTGAGAACATATTCCTTGAGGAAGCCCTGGCGGTGAGCTCTTTCAGGTACTTTCGGAGGCTCCGATAATAGATGGTCTTGTGCCCCTTATCTTCATGGTAGGAGCAGTACTCTTCTGTTCCGAAGGTGAGGATCATATTGGATGAGTCTCGGACGCCTGACCCAGGGTTGATCCTTGATGGTGTTGAAGACTTCGTTGATGGGGAGCCTGATCGGAGTGAATTGCTCTACCAGCTTGTAGGTTCGGAATGGACTTGGCGAGAGGATCTAGAGTGCTTGTCACTTGTAGGCAGGTTTTCCCCGATTTCAATCTTGGGCATGGGCGGAAGCTTCGTGCGAAGACTTCGACCTTCCTTCATCGTCACTGTGCTTCACGGAGTGGTTGGCAGAAGTCTTAATTGCCTCATCAACTGGATGTACAACTGAGCTCAGGATAGAACATCACTCATCCGAGTGACATTGTGCTTTACGAGATGTTTGTACAGTGGGTGAGACTAACATGTTGATGAATGTGAGTACAGAGACGTTCTTACTGTAGTTAGGGACCTTGGCCAGTTGGCTTTGAAAGTAGCCGATGAAAGATTTAAGGTTGTCGCTCTGCCTCACCTTGATGGTGAGAAGGTGGTGGTTATTCCTCTTAGCTCCCGGCGAGATGCGTATTGAGTGAGAAACGCTTCGGATTACCCCGTCTCCTTGGCTGACTGTGACGACACCTTATTGCACTTGGATCCGGCATCCTTCGTCGATCACCTTATGGATATTATATTATACCGTGCCTCCGGGGACATACCGGACTGCCTCCAGAGCACGTACTATCTCATCTCTTCCTATAACCTTGACTTTCCAGTGCGATGACCTCGCAAGCCGAGACATCCACCATCTTGTCAATCCCTTCCTCCTTTGCAACTAAGGAGTTATTGAACAGCTCTTTCTGAGAACATACATGAACTGTACTACCTGAATCAAATATCCAGTCTTTACCTTGAGAAGTATTGTCTTCGTAAAAGCCATTAATATTTCAATGTCCTCTACACGCTTGCTACGTCTGTCTCCACAACTGCCCCTTCTTCAGCCACTCTCGTCGATGCTTGCAGTCATTCTTCCAAGACCTTCCATATGACAAAAAGTGACACGCCTTTGATGAGCTTGGACCTTTTCTTTCCTTTTTTTCTTCCTTTCCTTCCCGTGACCCAAAACCCGATCACGTCTGCTCCTCTTGATTTGGCATTTTTCTAATCTCATTAGATAAAAGAGTGACGTGACCTCCTTTAAGATGAGAGTTTCCTTACCATAGAGCATAGTGATGACCATATGATCATATGACTCTGGAAGAGAACTGAGAAGTATCAAGTCCTTCTCGTCGATATTGACATCAACAGCTAAAGCTCACTAATGACCTTGTTGAAAAAGTTTAGATGTTCAACACTGTGACCCTTCCTTCATGCGTAGCCCATATAATTGTTTCTTGAGATACAGCTTGTTGGAGAGGCTTTTCGTCATATACAATATTTCTAATCTTGACCACAATTCGTAGTCGTTCTTCATCCATTACGTTGTACATAACCTCGTCTCGAGACATAGTTGGATCGTTTTGTTGCCTTTAGATTCATCTCCCAATCCTCATTGACGTAACTGTCCGTTTTACTAACTTACCTATAAGGTCTTGTGAAAACCATGTTGCACCAGCAACGCCTTCACCCTCTTTTACCATAAGTCGAAGTTTCCTTTACCATTGAACTTCTC